>VDFB02353869.1:0-29483 GCA_007258455.2 Sequoia sempervirens
TTTTGTAAGTAGCATAAGCAAGAAATAGTCTCATAGCTTCAATCCTAGCAATAGGAGAAAAATTTTCTTCAAAGCCAATTCCTTCCATCCAAAAATATCCTTTACACACAAGTCTTACTTTATTTCTAACAACTTCACCTTGTTCTAAAAGACCCATTTAGTTCCAATTACATTTTTGTCCTTAGGTCTAGGAACAAGAATCCATGTATCATTCTTCTCAATTTGCAGTAGTTCCTCTTTCATTGCTTCCACCCAATGTTCATCTTTGCATGCTTCATTGACACTATTAGGCTCAGTCTTTGAGATCAAATAGTATTCTTCTACAATTCTTCTCCTAGTTTTAACACCTTTGTTCTTATCACCAATAATATGATCTTCTAAGTGATTTAGTCTTACATACCTTGGAGTCTTAGGGTATTCTTGAACTTTAGGCTCTTGTTAGCTTACTTTTGCACTTTCACTAGTTCTTTTCTCTTCATTTTCCTGATTCACCAGAATGATCTAAACTTGATTTGGAGTCTATAATTTCTTTCATTTATATGAACTGTCATTCTAATCATCTAAATCATATTCGTAGGTTCTAGATGGTCTAACTGTGTCTTCATCAACCTTGACATTAGCACTCTCAATTACTTTCCTCAATCTCTTATTTTAGCACTGGTAGTCTTTACTTTAAGAAGAATAACCAAGAAAAATTCCTTCATCACTTATAGCATCAAACTTTCCTATCTTCTTTTTTTTTGATATAGAATTTACTCACAAATATTTTGAAGTATCTAACAGTAGGCTTATGACCATACCATAGCTCATAAGGAGTCTTACCAGTATCATCTTTGACATGTACCCAATTGAGAGTGTAAACGGTAGTACTCACAGCTTCTCTCCAGTAGATATGCAGAACATTTCCTTCCAACATCATAGTCCTAGCAGCTTCATGAATTATCTTGCTCTTCCTTTCCATAACTCCATTTGTTGAGGGATTTGCGGGGTAGATAATTGTCTCTTTATCCCATGCTCTTCACAAAAATAATTAAACTCACTGAAAGTGAATTCTCCACCTCTATCTGATCTCATACATTTAATCTTAAGAACTGTCTCGGTCTCAACCATAGCCTTAAAAATCTTGAATTTCTCTAGAGATTTAGATTTTTCCCTTAATAAATTAACCCACATTAATCTAGAATAATCATCAATAAGTAGCATGAAATACATGTCTCCTTGTAAACTTCTAACTCTAGAAGGACCACACAAGTCAATATACACAAGCTCCAACACTTCATTTGAACAATGTTGTTTTCTCTGGAATGAAACTCTAGTTTGCTTCTCTAATTGGCATTCCTTGCATATAGTATTAGTAGGTTTTATCAACTTAGGAAGATCTCTCACTGCCTAAGTAGAACTTATCTTGATAATGTTGTCAAAGTTTACATGACACATTCTCCTATGCCACAACCAACTTTCATCAACTTGAGAAATCAAACAAATTTTACCAGTAGCACTTAGGTGAAAGATATTACCTTTTGTTTTTGTACCAGATGTAATCACATTTCTGGAACTCCCCAATATTCTACACTTTTTGTTCTTGAATTGAAGATTGAATCCATTGTCAACCATCTATCCAACACTTAAGAGATTATGCTTCAAACCTTCCACATATAGAACATCATTAGTATTATGCTTACCATCAAGAGAAATAGATCCTCTTCCATGGATTACACCAACTTTGTCATCACCAAATCTTAAAACACCACCATCATACTTTTCCAAGCTCACAAATTTACTTTTATCACTTGTCATTGGATGGGAGCATTCACTGTCAATCACCCTTTCATCTTTTTCTTCAACTTTGGCAGCTAGAGCTTTTTCCACATTTGTGCAACTAACAGATTCAATAGGTACTAGATCATTTTCCTTGATAGCAATAAATACCTATTTTTCCTCACTTAAATTCCCTTTATCAAATTCATCATTTGTCACACCTTCATCAGCAACATAATAACACTTTCTTTGGAATCTAGGCTTGTTAGGTCTTGGCTTAGGAACTCTTTCTAGACACCTTGAGGCAAAATGACCTATCTTATTGCAAGAAAAGAATTTAAGAGGCAATTTCCTTTTATACTTACCTTCTCCTTTGGCTTCCCTCTTGACAATAAGTGCTTCAAGCTAGTCTAGTTTTCTCTCTTCTTCTTCAATCTCTCTCATTTCCTTCTCATACTTGCACATTTTTCTAGAAGAAATTTCTCCTGGATCATATCTTTGCTTATCTTTTCCAAAGATAGTAGCTTTGAATGTAGATTCTATTAGGAGAAGAGATTCACCAAACTCACTTAACTCAAAAGTAGTAAGCTTACCAATCAACATGTCTCTGGTTACATTCGTCATAGTTCAGACCTCCTCAATAGTAGTAGCTTTGTGTTTGTATGCAACAGGAAAGGATTTGAGCACTTTAGCAACAATCTCTGATTCTTCTAATGTTCCACCAGTACATTTGATACTACACACAAGTTCATTCACTCTCTGCATAAAGGAAGTGATGTTCTCATCTTCACCCATTCTCAACATTTCATATTTCTCTTTTAGGATTTGTAGCTTAGCAATATTGACATGGGTATCGCCTTCATACAAAGTTTCCAACCTTTTCCAGATCTCATAAGCAGTCTTTAGCTCCATTACATTTTCCATCTCGGAATCAATCAAAGTACTCAGCAATTCTTCCTTAGCCCTAATATTGTACTCAACTTCCTTAATCTCACTTGCAGTAGAAGGACCATTATGTGGGATGATATAACTATTTTTGTAATTGTCCAATAAGGTTCACCAATGCATCTTAGATGACACTCCATTCGAGTCTTCCATAGAGAATAATTAGTTCCATCAAATCTCGGACTATTTTTCTTATATGTTTCCATCCTGGATCACCTCAAACTATTAAACTTCTTTCGAAGAACCTACTCTGATACCAATTTTTGGAAACACAAGAGCAGACAACTGAGAGGGGGGTGAATCAGTTGTCACAGAAATTATACAAATTAAATGTATTCTCATATCTAATCTATAAACATGAAAGCATAAACAATCACCACATCAAAAACACACATAACACCAAGATTTTTTTACGTGGAAACCCTGTTAGGGGAAAAACCACTGTGGAGGTTAATCCACAAGATTATACTCTATGAAAAGTATAAAATAATTATAAATGGAGAATGCAGATGCATTCAGGCACACTGCCTAGAGCTCACTCCTTAAATACAAAAGGCTTACTGCCCAAAGGAAGACTCGTTGTCTTACAGTCACATTCGAATTACATTTCAAAGATTTTGAACTGAGAAAATAGCATCTGCTAATGCCTGATTGTAGTTCTAGCTAAGCACATAAACTCTTCTTCACACTTTATTTCTGCCTTCGAAAGATTAGAACATTATTTGCACACAGCACTCAGTATACTTTGTACACCACTCCTTCAAATGGTATAAAAAATTGATCATATATATATCCGCAACTAAGGATAACATCAACTACATGTCGGCCCAACAAAATATAAAATGTGTACAAACTGTCGGCCCAAATCAATAAACAATTATCAATGCACACCAAATAATGTTAGCTAAAACATAGTAAGGATCCAAAACAACATGTCTCAAACACGAAACACCTTAAACAATTATGCCTCAAAGATCCACAACATGCTACAATCACCATGTCAGCCATGATCATGAACAACATGAATACACAGAAGAAAATCACCAATCGCAAGCACAAAAATCAATGCAAACCAACAACACAGATAGAGCATGATCTAGAAACATCCACAAGCATCATGAATCACTACAAAAGCATCTACAAGAACTCAAATTACTAGAATCACATTATCTTCTTTCAGGAACACCAACTGAAGCAATAGAACAACTGCCAAAACACAGATACTCATAACTCAAACAAATCTTCATGTGAACCTCTAAAACTTCATTTGGATAAACTAGATGTACTTGTCAACAAACCCTTTAATACACAACCTCTTATCATCAATATACTGAGCTAGCCACCATATTGAACTTCACCACACCACCGACAACCTACAACTTATTTTATTACAATTTTTTCAATATCCTCGACATATACAGCCTTAAGTACATTAATGTCAATAGTGTTGACATCAATGAGAACCACATATCAGCAATATCCAACACATATTCCACCAGACTAGTCATTTCAACCTTTTTCTTTTTCAATAGTGGCTCTCTTGGTGGCAATTCACTAGGTGGTGGAGAATCAATGTCCACAATCTCATGCTCTGTTGGCCTTGGATGAGATGGTGGTGGTACTTGTGGCATAGGAGAAGGAGGCTTATATTATTCTTGTGGAGAAGGATCAGAAACTCCATCACCTTTTTTCCTTACTCTTTCTCCTTACAAAGAACTATATTCTTGGTTCATCGGGAATTAAAGATGTAGATTTTCCTCCCATGCTAGGGATTTCCCCTCCACTTTGTTATTCTATCATTGGTGTTTTTCCCTTATCCTTACTTATTACCCCTTTAGTTTCAAGTTGGACCACTATTGAATCAAAATTCCTTGATACATGCTTCACCTTTTGTATTACATTTTTAGTATTTGGGAGAACCTTGAAATTAGGTTCTTCTTGCTTTATCTTTATTTGCATCTTATTAAAAGAAATCCACCTTGCTATTCTTTTAGATCCTGCTCCAAAAGCTTGAACACATTTCTTATCACATCTTCAGGATATTGGAAAATGTGTACAAATTTGAAGCTCTTGTTTCTTTCTTTCAACCAAGCCATAAAACCTTCAGGGTCATATCTAACCCTCTCAACTGACCTCTGCATACAGTAGGTTTTGAGTATATCAAGAATATTATTCCATCCTCCCTTGGTCATTATAAAATCACAAAAACAAGTGTACAAAGGAAATAATGTTCCTTTTCCTTGATTTAGTAAGTGTCCATTTTCAACACTTCCCAATTGCCACATCACTTCTACGAAACCAATTCTCTCTAGCACAAATCTTGGAAGCAAGTGAGGTACTACCATGGAACCATATACTCTTAAGATAGTGTAATCAATGTATGGGATAAAATCTCCCCAATTATGGTCAACTTCAAGCTCAAGCCTTCTCTCCTTAGGTCTCAAGAAATCGTGTAGAGCTATGGGAATTCTAGGCACACTCACAATTAAGACTCCTTAGTTCTGAAGCAAATAGGTTTTGAAATGTCACATAATCATATGTCCTATCATCCTTGTCTAAATACGTATTCCAGCATTGCACGAGCAACTCCAAGTCACCCTTTCTTCTTTCCAAATGTATACTAGGCCCAAAGAAAATTGCACCTTTGTATAAAAAAATATGCATCAATAATGAATACTAGCTAAATCTCACTCCCAATTCACCTTTCTTCAACCTTATCAGTCCCTCATACATTATTTCTTAAAGAAACCCCGCATAATCATACACTGAATAATACTCCAGGGATGTTGAATATAGGCAGCCATATACATCCATGCCATTGGCATTCCCGTGATAGGATCATAACCAATTATTTGGCAAATATAATAGAAGGTGTTTTGGAAGTAAGAAATAAAATAGCTAATTGGGAAAGGCTCTTTATCATGTGGACATATTATGATCTTCCAACCGACAATTTCTACTAGGAATCTCAGGAAGATGTGGACTTTGAAAGAAATATTAGTTTTATCATACTTTTGCTTAAGAATGTCCTCATTTATCTTATACATTTCATCATTCCATTGAGTAAGCTTGAAAAGAAGACCCAATTCCTCCTTGGTGATTTTTACCATTTCCTTCCCATCATATGTTGTTATAGTTCTTGTCACTAGGTCATAATTGGCAGCCACTACCTTAAGCAAGTCAACATCCATATAAATATTTGGTACAATCAACTTTCCTAGGTCATAGTTCCAAGGATTACCTATTGGGATACCCATGTTTCTATTCCTAAATGAGTTATAAAACAGTTCCCATCCAGTATAAGGCAATTTGGCATCCTTGATAAAGCAATTCTTGTCAATCAAACCCTCTACTACTTGCAAACCTCTGAGAAGCAGTTGGCCCTAAGGTTTATCAATGGCCGAGGGTGGTAATTGGTCCATGAGGTTTTTATTTAAAGACCTTTTGGGAGTAGAAGCTTCCCATTTAGATGAAGACACTTTCACCTTAGGATCCATGACACAAAAGGTATTATAAGGTAGGGTTTCTAGTTTATCTAAACAAGGCTTATGGCTTTTGTAAGGGTTTGACATGAATTATGTAATGCAAAACTTAACAAATTCTCTTTTATGAACATCAAGCCTTAAAAATGCTAAACTAAGAAAACCCTAACAGACTCAAGAGTTTGAAAAACCATAACTTAACCTAATGGGAGGTAAAAAATTCACTTACTATTTTTCATCGCAGATTGACAACCTTGGTTCTGATGTTGGAAAAATATTGAAAAAACCATAGCATGAGCTCCTTGAGTGTGTAGAGTATACTTCACAATGTTGAATTATGCCTTTAAGATGGGTATTTAGTAATTATGCAACTCCTTACTTCAGTAGCTTGATGTCCTTTCAGATATTAAGGCTCACTCATGTGAACCAGAACAACTCACTTTCCTTCAAATGAGTTTTGAATGTCAATCGTTGATCTTTTTAGAGTGTTATTTGATTGACGATCCAGATTTAGCCATCTTATTATCAAAGATCTGACTATACACAGCTACAATACTTACCAAATGACAACAAGCCACATGGAACCACTTTCCATTAGTATGTGGGCTCCACCATTCCTTTGTCGTTATAGCCAAGATCTAGGTGTCTTCTTTCGCTCACCTGCATGAGTCATAACCCGTGTGCAACTTTCATTAACGGGGAGACGGGGAGAGGCCAAGATTAAATCTCTCAACTTCTTTATACACATTTCTTAATTACCCATAGATTTATCCCTCTTACAGCATCCACGGCCCAGATTAAAAGATCTTCAAACATGTACAATATATCTCCATTAGTAATGAACAGTTTATTTTCCATGCCATGTGTAGAAATATTTCATTAATATTTTCCCTTGTGCCAATGCTTCCACGTCCTCTAGATCACTCCACATGGAAAATGCCTGCTCCCCCATTAGGAGTCTGATAGTAAAGGTGATACCCATATGGGATAGTGGGGATTGGTCATTATTAATCCATGTCACCCACTATCAACTGTTGATTCATTTGAAAACTCTATGACAGATCATTTGACACCACTAGTCCCATTGTTTAGACCAAACACGCAGCATCTTCCCGCCAACCCATGTCCCTATTTTAATAGGTGAGAAAAACAAATGAGCGTGTGAGGAATGGTCTAGATATGGCCACATCATTCATCGCCCACTATTGATATCCTTTGACAACCAGTTGCACGCCTTATAAAAGACATTGGGCCCACCAATCATACAAGACACATGGCCTTCACCTATAAGCCCATGGGAGTAAAATAAGAAGCAATAAAATGGAATGGGAACGCAAGGAACGATAGATATTTGTTTGCATCAATCGAATGGTAGTCAGGGGTCCTCATATCTGCACATGCCAAAATTGTTAATCTTTAAAAAGAGGGGCCCGACTAGGATGACGAGATAATACCCATGGAAAAGATGACTTAAATTTTTATGGGAAATACCTAGCCTGACTTAGGAAAAATTGAAGTAATGACCCAACACATGACAACCAGTAAAACAAAACCAAAGGGCTAGTTGCTCAATGAATTTTGATGGCACAAGATATGACTTAAAAGACCAAGGACCAGCAACAAGGATTCAATAGAAAATTAAAACCTTGGCGAGGATATAGACTCAAAATGGTTTTTCAAATAATACATTGACAAACTAAAACCCTAACACAATGACAAGGAATAGAACCTTAAGCCCTTAGATACAATTTCAACCCAATTTTAAGCAAGACTAGAGATGGGACATGAAGAAAAAATTTAGGGGTTCCACCAGATGGGATTGCTAAGAAGCTTGAAAAATTCTTGGTGTGGGATTTTCTAACTAGCCTACCTAGGAATCTAATGATTGAAGGAAAGAAAAACCAAAAATGTGAGAAGGAATAAATTGTATTCCTCTCAAGAATGCAAAGTTATATTTAGCTTGAGAATTGATATTACAAAGGAAATGCCTTGGTTATATAGACCAAGGGAGGAGATAGATGCAACTAGATTATGACAAGTGTTGTCATCCTATGAGGTGTGACAACTCATGTCATTAAAGGCTCAACCACCTTATCCCTATGTAGAGTTAAGCTAGTGTGAAGAGGACTTTAGTGGAGAACTAGCTAAGAATGAACTAGTTAGATAAAGTACCCCTTTTCACACTAACACCCCCCCTTAAGTGAAACATAGGGAGAATCATACAATGCAAAGATGAAAATATGGGTCTCGGCTACTAGGCTTGATGAGGTACCCATGTACATAATAACCTCTCAATGATAAAGAAGGAGAAAACCCAATGGGAAAAATCTCCTTCCCATGAGATGGTGAATGAAGAAGGTCTAATTGACCCCCCCAGAAGAGACGTGCCTCACCCCCAAGAGAGACCAAAGATGAACATACTTGCTCTCAGTGAAGGGTTTGGTGAATATATCTGCAGCTTAATCTACTGTAGGAAAGTATCACAAATCAATGACCTGCTCTTGAATCAGCTCCCAAAGAAAATGCATATGGATCTCGATGTGTTTGGTTCGTTGATGATGGACTAGGTTCTTTGAGATCTGGATGGCATTCTGGTTGTCACAATAGATGATTGATGGCTTATAAAAGGTGATACCAAGTTTAGTGAGGATATTCTGAAACCAAATAGCCTTAGTGGCAGCATTAATAGCCCCCTGATACTTAGCCTCAGTTGAAGAAAGAGTAATGGCATGTTGCTTATCGCTCTACCAACAAATGGGGCCAAAACCATAGTGACAACTATAGCCAGATGTGGACTTGTGATCATCAATATCACCAGCCCAATCAGAATTTGTGTATCCAAGTTATTCTAAACTTGTTCCTGCTACATAGTGAATCCCATACCAATGAGTTCCCTAGGTGTAGTGCAAGATGTGTTTGGTAGCTTTCCAATGAAGCTCACGTGGTTTCATCATGAAGTGCAAAACAATGCCAATTACAAAGGAAATGTCAAGGCTCCTTGATTCTCTCTGACCCTTTGGTTGACCATCCATCAAAGCTTGTAAGTGTGAAGGATTAAGAAGACCCATTGACAAAAGCTTACCTTGTTCTTGCATTAACATTTCATAAAATGAAGCAAAAGAAGGTGTAGTGAATGTAGATTCCATTGTCAACCTATGAGTATGAAAGCTAGAAACAAAAGCTACAAATTCAGGTCCAAGTTTATTTAGAGTGTTATAGACAAGTTGAATGTCTTTCTTCTCTAATCCACATGATTTACATTATGCTCTAAGGTCATTGACCTTTGTTAGATAATCTTGGATGTTATCAAAAGACTTTGTTTCAAGACCCATTAATTTGTTGTCAATTTGATAACCACAAACTTCATGAGTTGTACCATAGAGATTTTTAATTTTTCCCATGCATCATGTGAATCTTTACATACTTCAATCTGAAACATTATATCAAGAGAAACAAAATTCCTTAGACAACTAAGAGCTTTTGTATGTTCAAACATCTAGAGTAGTTTCTCCTTATCATTTGTTGGTTTAGTTACCTTCTTCTCAACATAAAGTGTATATCCTAGTTGCATTAAGGCATTCCATGCATTTTGATGCCATGTGTTGCAATTGTTTGGCATTAGCAATACAAACTTAAATGTACTTATTGTGAAGGAAAAAAGAGCACAAATTATGAGATACATTCAAGCACAAAGACAACAAGAGACCCCCTCTTTTTTAATCAATCAAAGAACCCCCCCAAGAAAAAAATGATTTGGCACTTATATTCAGCGCAATTGCAAATTTATAGATTTCAATACTTTTACAAATCCTCAAGAAATGAGCATGTGTTGAAAGTATACCATTAGTACAATTTCATATGAGGGTATGTGTAGGATCATAATGGAAAAAATAGGCCTTTAAGTGGCAAAAAATTCAAAAAAATCAGAGTTAGGCAACTTGACATAAAAATTTGAATAAGTTATCTATATTATTTCAAAAATATGTAAGAATAGAATCTGTAGTAAATTGGATGTAGTTTCTAAACTACTAGGTTTATTTATTTTTTTTAAATCTATTTGGTGAAAATTTGAAACTTCAATGCAGTAGCACTTAAATTTCAGGGAAAAAATAAGTAGTTGTATGTATGGCCACCATAACCACAATAAAATGATAATTTTTTTTATAAGATTTTAGATATAAGTAGATGACTCATGTCCCGATGTGATGCATATTTTTTTGTAATTTTTTCCCAAGTAAATAATTCACTATGATTTTTTTTTACAACTTTTAAAAAATATTAAAACTTGTATGTCTGACCACCTTAACTTGGTCAAAACTTTATGAAATTCATTTTTTTTAATCCTATAGTATGCAAAGCATAGAATGTGATGCATGTTTTGGATTCATAAAATGTGATACCATTTAAAAGATATAGATGTTTTTCGATCAGCCTATCAATCATGACTTTAGTTGTAATTCAAATAGAAAATGAATAATAATTATTTATTAAACTCAAAGTAAAGAATAATTTATATTGGTGGAAAGTTGATAATCTTCTTTAAAAACCCTTTTCGTTTCATCAATTTTGGGTAAAAAAAAGTCGTCAGCCACATACCCTACACATACCCATCATATCACCACTTCTTTGCCCATCATGATCCTACACATACCCATGAAATAAATAGCACCAATGTGAAGTATATGAAAAATCATGCACTTTCAAAAGATAATCAATCTAAGGTTGTATGCAAAAGTTATGCAACTTTGAATTTTGCAAAACAAGAACAGTCAGGAGTCCTCCCTAAGAATCAACAATTTCTAAAAAAATCTTGCACCAAAATCTGAAATTGTCTTCACCAATGCGTAGAACACAAAAAATTAGCCCAAATCAAAAAAATTGCACTAAATTTGGAGCTCTAGAACCCGAGTTAAATGAGCCTTCAAAATTGGCCTTCAAAAACCAACTCATCAACGAAGAGGGGGTATTAAAAAATTCCACCAAATTTAACAAAACTACCACCAAATTTAGCTATCCTCCAAATTTAGACATTCACTAGCTAAGTTAAACCTCCACCAATTTTAGTAATCCACTAGATAAACTTAGCAAACCTCTAAATTTAAGAAAAAACCACCAAATTTAGCAATGGTGGATGTAATTTTTTATTTTTTATTTTTTTAAATAAAAAATATTAAAAAAATATCAAAAAGGAAAAAGAAAATTGTGGTGGAATTTTAAAAATAATATTTTAAAATATTTTAAAAATGTTTAAAAAATATTAAAAAATAAAAAACATCAAAAAAAATATTAAAAGAAAAATTAAAAAAAAATAATAATTATGTGGGGGGCCTTAGCCACCCCCACATACCCACGTGAAGATTTTAAGAGCCTTTATAAAAGGTTGATCTAATAAAGGGGAGTGGGGACTTATGGGCCCATAAATTTATGTGGTGTGGCCTAAGGTAGCCACTTTTTCTTTTGGGAGTTTTTTAACAATCTTTTCCAAAAAAATTCAAGCTTTTAAAAAAGTTGCATTAAAAAAAAAGGTTGCATTTATATGAGACATTTAAAATAAAGTTGCAATTTTTTTTTAAAAGGTGTGTTTTTTTTTCCTAGAAAGCTGTGTTGCCTATTTTTTTAAATGTATGAACTTAATTTTTTTTTATTATTAGATTTTGAAAAAAAAAAAAAATTAATGCAAAATCAACCAAAATTGACAAATTAATAGTCAATTTTAGCATTTTGAAACCTTCTGAGTGCGATGGTGGGGTCGGATTTGACCCAAAGTGGTCTGAAATGGAAGTTCTTTTCTAGATCTAGCAATGAAGCTCCCACTTTAAATTGTTATAAATATGGCCTCCAATGTCTGTTTCAGGAAAAATAAGGGGTAGATCTAACTGTCTCAGCTGTTTTAGACTCAATGGTGAGCTTAGAATCTTTTCAAAAAGCTTCAAAAGACCTGTAATTGAAAAGTCAATGTATGAACCCTCCCAAAAATTGATATTTTTTTCACACCTTTCTAATTCTCTAGATCATTAGAGGATGCAAGAGAAGAGCGAACTCAATTTTTGAAAAAAAAAACAACACTCTTAGATTTCCTAAAGGAATGCTAACCCACAACTCAACTTTGGCTCTAATACCATGTGAGATTTGCTAGCTAGCTTACATAGGAATCTAATGACTAAAGGAAAGCAAAACCAAAAATATGAGAAAGAATAAACTACATTCCTCTCAAGAATGCAAAGCTACATTCAGCTTGGGAATTGAGATTACAAAGGAAATGTCTTAGTTATATAGGCCAAGGGGAGAGATAGATGCAACCAGATTATGACAAGTTTTGTCATCCTATGAGGTGTGACAACTCATTTCATTAAAGGTTCAACCACCTTATCCCCATGTAAAGTTAAGCTAGTGTGAAGGGGAATTTAGTGGAGAACTAGCTAAGAATGAACTAGTTAGATAAAGTACCCCTTTCACACTAACATTTGGTTTATTATTTTTGGATCGGTGGATCCTGGTTGATTACTTTTGAGATTCTTGACTGGTGTGGTTCTAACCACTAGCCAATTAAGCTATTTTCTCCCTAGGCAAGTGACTCTCATTCCCCCTCTTTTAGGTTCCAAATTAAGTGGTTGTGGGATTCCTCTTTGTAGGATTATATTGTTGATTGGTGGTTTCATGGGAAGCTTGCTTTTGCGACAACAATGTTTTCTTTTGTTAAGCAGTTGCAATATGTGAAGTATCAACTTAAAAGGTGGAATAGACAATTCTTTGGTGACATATTTCAAGTTAAGATGGCATGCCAAGACAAACTAGATGCTATTACGCATAAGATTAGGGATTTGGGTCTTACTGAGGTCTTTCTTCAGGAGGAGGAAAAGGCTTTGAAGGCTCTGGAGGAGTGTGAACTGAGAGAGGAGATCTATTGGAAGTAGAAAGTGTGGGTGGAATGGTTACATGAAGGGGACAAAAACATTGCTTTCTTCTTCAATTTTGTGAAGGCTAGGAGACATGGTAATTCCATCCTTTCTATTATGAATTCTAGTGGCAATCGTTTTTCTTCCCTAGAAGACATTTCTAGAGAAGCTTCTCATTACTTTGCTTCATTTTTAAAGAAGATTCATCACAAGTGAGAGATGAAGAGAATCTTGTTCTTTCTTGTATCCCATCTTTGATCTCTTCTTAGATGAATGAGGATCTCTTACGTTGTATTTCTTTGAAGGAGTTGGATTCTACTATTTTTTCAGATGAAGAAAGGGAAGGCACTGGGTCCTGGTTTCCAATTGAATTCTTTCAAGAATTTGGGGATACCATAAAGTTGGACTTGTTGGAGGTATTGAGTGAATCATAGAGGAATAAAAAAATGTTGAAGGCTATGAATTCCATTTTCCTTTCTCTCATTCCTAAGTTTGATGGGACTAATAGGTTGGGCATGTTCTAGCCCATTTCCCTCTGTAATGTGGTCTATAAGATCCTTTCCAAGCTGATAGCAGAAAGGCTGAAGCGGTAGATTAGAAAATTGGTATCTAAGGAACAAGGGAGCTTTGTGGCTAATAGGAAAATCTTGGATGGGGTGGTTATTTCTGCTGAGACTATCCATTCCATGGTGGCTTCAAAGGAAAAAGCTATGTTCATTAAACTAGACATGGAAAAAGCTTATGATAGAATCAAATGGTTCTTTTTGCAAAAGGTCCTTCTGGGTTTTGGATTTTCTAATGAGTGGGTAAGGTGGGTTATGAGTTGTGTCACATCCACCACTTTCTCAGTTTTGGTTAATTGGAAACCATCCTCCCTTTTTGGTGCTTCCAGGGGCCTTCGACAATGGGATCCCCTCTCCCCTTATCTTTTTATTTTGGTGGCTAAAGATTTGGGCATATTTATTAAGAGTCAAATTAACCAAGGATTAATCCAAGGATGGAATTGGAACGATGGTCTTCCCCCTCAATCGCACCTACAATTTTTTCATGACATGGCTTTGATGGGTTTGGCTAAGGTCAAAGAAGCTTCCAACTTTCACAAGGTGTTGGACATTTATCTCGTTGCTTCCGGTCAATAGATCAATGAGGTAAATCTTTTTTTTTTTAGATTCAATATCCATGTCCTTATTCAACAACGTATTTCCCACATCTTAAGATTTCAAATTGGGTATTTTTCTTTTATTTATCTTGGCATCGCTATTTCTTTTGGTTCCACTCCTAAAGAAATTTGAGAAGTTATTCTTAACAAATTTTAGGAAAAAGTGAACCATTGGACTCACAGGTGGTTATCTTTTGCAAGTAGGGTGCAACTTCTTAAGTTTGTGGTGCAGGCCCTTCCCACCTACAGGTGTATTCTTTAATTTTCCCCTTTGGGCTTCATTAAGGAGTTGGATTCTTCGGCAAGGAAATTATTATGGGCTAGCAGCTTAATGTCTTCTAAGTGGAGCCTTGTGAAGTGGGATGTTTTTTTTCGCCCAAAAGAGTTGGGTGGTCTTGGTTTGAGGAAGTCCAATTTCTCTAGTATGGCTTTGTTGGCTAAGTTATATTGGATATGGTGTAATGAACAAGATCATGGTTGGGCCAGGATCATCTCTCATAAGTATTTGAAGGGTGTTCTGAAGGAAGAGTTCACGCAATATCCTCTCATGGGGAAAGGTTCGATGATTTGGGAAACACTTAAAAAAGGTGCCAAATTGGTCAAAGAGGGTTTGTTTTGGATTTGTAATAGGGGGTGGAGGCTCATTTTTGGTCTGATTCTTGGGTTTTTTTTCCCCCATCTTGACTATGTATCCTCACTTGCATAATCTTTGTCAACTTTTCCTAGAGGCTGGTTGGTCCCAGGTGGTGGATTTTAAAACTCCTTAAGTTCATGGTCTAGTTGAAAGGTTTTGTTAGAAGGAACCTTCTAACTTGCTTGTTGGGGGTTTGGAAGAAGATCATGTTGAGCTTAAGAACATCCTCGACAGTAAAGAATGTTGTTCTCTCAGGGATAAGGATATTTTGGCATGGAGCCTAGATCCTAAGGGGATTTTCATGGTTGCTAGAGGATACCAGGAGTTGATTTCTTGGAGGTATGGTGGGATGATTGTTCCTTGGTGGAAGAATGTTTGGAATAAGTTTTCTTGGCCCAAGTTCAATTGCTTTATGTGGACTCTTGCTCGGAACAAGTGTCTAAAATGCAACAAACTTTGAAAGTGTGGATTTCAGGGTGCTTTTGTCTATGTTCTTTGTGGGTGCAACTATGGACAATGGAAATGGAATGTACAGCTTCATTTATCCACACTAAAAAGGGGAATGAAGGAAGAGGGATCCGATTTCACAATGCTCACACTCAAGAACAAACCCTTGAGATTCCAATGCAAAAGAGATTTAAATCTATCAAAGGGGATTGTCCTCAAGGCTAGAAGATTGATAAATAAGTTCAACACTAATGCAAAACTTTGAAAATGCAAGATGTTTGAAAACACACTGTGATATGCAAAATGATCTAGAAATGCAAGTAAATTGTGACAAAAGATTATGAAATTGAAAGTGTGCCCTTGGAAATTGGAGAAGGATGGAATGGAGCTCTAGAATCCTAAAGAATTCACTGTTAATGCCAACTGGGACTCATACGCCGAGCTGGGTGACTTAGTCCTGCTTTCTGGAAAACTCTACTAGAATAGGTTTCAGACAACTGGGTACTCAGAACTATAAAAATCTCTATCTAGGCCTAGGAAGTGGGACTCATTCGCCACTGATGACGAATCAGTCCACTTCCTAATTTTTGGAATTTCAAAAGTGGAATCTATAGCCCTTAGTTTGCACTTCTACTCCTAGTTTAGATCCAGATCCAAAACTAGAAAATCTGACCTATAGGTGTTCTTCAAGCTTCTCCTAGGGTTTTGACAACTTTGAATGACTTTGATTTTTTTTGACAACTCTTCCAATCTTTCTCTTTGACAAATATGCAACCTAGACTTACAAAACACATGCAAAGAAAGGGAAAAATTGTTGAGGGTTAGTGAATAGGGGTTTGCCTTGGTCAAACCCTAGATTGGTAATTAAACCCTTGAAAATGAAATGAAATTTAGAAAGAGAATGATGAATGAACAAATACAATGTTGCAACTCACCAAACCCTTGAAGTAGAATTCTACAGACATGCAAGTGATAGCTCCAATGGATGTAGACTTGAAAATGCTTGAGATGCTTAAAATGCTTAAGTGATTGATTAAGAAATTAGGGAGGATGAAATGAGTGGAAAAACCCTATATATACACAATTATGCAATAATTCCCAAAAATACCACATCACAGACTGACCTTAGATCTTAGAAAATAAAAACTCATCAAAAATTTAAAATTATTTTGAGTTTTGTTCCAAAGGGGACACATTCGCCCTTAATGGTGAATGGGTCCCACCTAGTGCATTTTAAGTGAGTTTCAGAATTTAGATGTTTTAAATGATGTTTATTAGGATTATTTTCAAAAATACAATTAAGGCTTGTAAGTGTAAAATGGGGCCAATTAAAGCATAAGAAAGGTCCAATTATTAATGAAAAGCATAGAAAAGTGTGAAAGTTTGTTACAACACTTTAAAACACTTTGAAATAAGGCTCAGTAAGTGATAAAAAGAGGTTATTTAGGTGAAATACATTAACAATACCCTAGAAAAGCGTGAAAGTGTGTTACAACACTTTACAACACTTAATTGAGGTACCGCTTGAATTATTTTTAATTCACAAAGGCCCAAGACCTAATGTGAATGTGCTATCCAGATTACAACACTAAATCAAGGCACAATTAAGCCAAAATCACAAGGAGGACCCAAACAAGATAGAAAAAGTAGAAGGGTTACTTTTTCGGTGTCCACATTTAGCCCCCACTTTAGTGAGAGGATGAACCTACTTTAAACTCGTACTAAAGTAGACCAACACACATCAAGAGGGATTCCCATGAACCAATGCTAGCAAGATAGGAAAACAATGATCAAGAGGGGTGATCAAGCCCCCAAGGATCAAGATCTCATGGCAAACCAAACATAAGCACAAGAGGAAACTGCATGATATCAAGAATAATGGCAAGGCACAAGCATATAATGCCAAAGATGAAGAAGAGAGAAAAAAAGAAAAGAATTGGATCAAGCTTCGACCATTTTTCCAACATGATGTGGATCAGATCTAGGTTGTTTGTTCAAAAAATGTATACTCACTATAAGGCAATGAAACTCATGGTTGTTCATTGGGTGAGAAGGCCTAAAAGGTGAGAAACATACACTTATGGCTGGTATGCACTTACACACATGCAGGTGCCTATGGGGAAAGTCATGCCTCGGATTGGGCTTCCCACTCAACCATACCAAAGTTATACCTCCTAATAACTTTAAAAAGGCACCACAAAGGAAAATAACTTTTCAAGCTTCACGAGACAATCAAAACTTCATATGCTTGGAGCTCATGAACAAACACAATGGCTCCATAGACATGCAAGATGTGTTATGAAATGTGGCCATATAACAAATGAAAAATACAACATGCAAAGAATGTTCAAAGGAGTCTTGCTTAATTCATACGAGGTCTTTAACTTAGGGAACATTATTCCTAATGTCTCCAAGAGAGGACTGATCAAAGAATAGAAGATTCGCAACTTAGGGGATGCAGTGTGTTGCATCAAGAAACTAAGAGGAATGTAATATGTTAAGATAGATCATGCTCATGAAGGACGCTACACCCAATGTCATCTACAAAGTGACAAACGCATCATATGAAGTAAGAAGGTTGCACTAAGAACCAAGAAAAAAGAAAAAATTCTAAAGAATAATGTCAATGTATGCCCTCACTTTAAAGGAATTGCTACACACCATACTATGAGCAATTAATTTAAAGTAAAAATTGAAAAATGCAAACAAGAAAGAAGACATGAGATCCAACTTGGAAAGCCCTATGTGAAGTCATATGTTTCCCAGTAAAGTTGTGTCATGTGAAGAAAAAGAAAAATAAGGTTTCCTCCAAAATGAAAACACCAGACACATAAGGGATCTATGGATTTGGGGTCAGTATGTTCATTGTTGTAGTGTTTTGTAAGGAGATTGGAACTATCATCATTCCCCAAATACACATAGAACTAGAAGAATGACACAAAGAGAGCAAAAACAAAGAAAAACCTTTTGGGTCAGCATGGAAGAGACATAGGGTGTCTTGACACCTTCCATCATCCCCAAAAGGAAAACACAAGAAAAAGACAAAAGAAAAATCCAAAGAAAAAAAATCCTTTTGGGTCAACATGAAGGAGACATGAATGTCTCAATTCCTTGTGTCATCCCCAAAAAGGAAAACACAAGGAAGAACAAAGGAAAAATCAAAAGAAAAATAAATCCTTTTAGGGTAAACATGAAAGATGCATAGGGTGTTTTGATGTCTTGGGTCATCCCTAAAAGGAAAACACAAGAAAAAGGAAAAAGAAAGCCTTTTGGGTCAACATGAAAGAGACATAGGATGTCTCAATGCCTTGTCATCCCCAAAAGGAAAACACAAGACAAAAGAAAAAGGAAAAAGTGATGCATGACATAGAGAAGAATGAAGGTACAAATAGAAGAATGTCACAAAGAGAGAGAACATCAAACAAAATATCATGGGGGATCACATTACACACATGCAATCACACAAAAAAAAAAGTGTAAAAGACTTAGTAAGGAAAATAAGAGTTAGTCATCGAGCAATTCATCCACCTTCCAATCTCAGTCTATATAAGCGGAAGGTGAATAACACAGGTAAGGGATAACGGAAAATGCATTACTAGGACAAGGCTAGCAACTTCTTTCACCCACTGGGTGCAAGGCAAGAATGAGTCAAGGTAGGTGATGGGAAAGGTCATGTAATAGTGAGAAGGGAATTTTCTACAACTATTACATGACAAGGAGTTGGAGAGTATTTTATGGGATCATGGGATAGCAATTATCACCATCGAAATGATACTTGCTCAGTATTTCTTTCAATGTACAGCAATCCTCACTACTATGTCCGAGAACGTGATGATATGCACAATGTGGAATGTTGGAATCTTTAGGATATATC
Organism: Sequoia sempervirens; assembly: GCA_007258455.2. Lineage (NCBI taxonomy): Eukaryota > Viridiplantae > Streptophyta > Pinopsida > Cupressales > Cupressaceae > Sequoia > Sequoia sempervirens. The sequence continues at coordinate 19,196 of VDFB02353869.1, forward strand.
ACCAACCTATTCATAGGTGGTAATAGTATTAGTTCCTTGTTTAAAAGTATTTGTAATTTCCTTCACTTTCACGTAGTGGATGGAGAGGAAACTTTAGTTTTTGTACCTTGTAAGGCCTCTTGCATTTGCTAGATTCACCCTTTTCTCTAATTGAAGGAGGAGGACCCAAAGTGATCCTATCGTTCTTGTCATTATTATTAAGCAAGGGTTGCTCTCTAGGAAGGAGGACATTTAGGTCAAGAGGGCAATCAATGATCATTGTGCCATCATCACAAAGCCTCAAATATTCTCTAGGAGGCTTGTTGTTATGAGGGTGATCTTGATAACCTAACCCTTTTTGTGTTTTCATCTTTTGAATTTTGCTCTAAGAGTTGATGAATTTCATGTTTAGTTGTTGTGTCACATCCTTGTTTTCTCAAAATTGTGAATCATTTTCCATATGTTTCTTCAAGGTTGATGGGAGTGTTGGTTACTTTGTTATCATAAAATGGTTGAGTGTTTGCTTGTCTAGAAGAACTAGGTTCACCTTGTGTAGGGAACTTAGGTTCTATTTTTGTTTCAGGATTTAAGTAACCAAACATCTCAGGAGGTGGTAATGTAGGAAGGTCTTGTTGTTTCATGGATGGATAAAAGGATGCATTAGCTTCAAGGTTGTCAAGGCAATGTTTAGGAACTTATTCATGTTGTCATCATCTTCTCCAATGATGTCAACATCATGAGGAGGACATGCATGAGGAGTTGAAGGAGTATGTGTAAGCTCAATGTCATTAGGATCAGTTCCAAAGGCACAAATTGACATATCGACTAAGGATTTTAATGACATCCAAATCTTATTAAAACACATATTCATGATGCAAAGTGTAGATTGCACAAGATGAATGAATTAAATGAAACAAAAAGTCTAGAAACAGAAATAGAAAGGTAACAACAGAAAACAAAAACTCAGAAATTAAAGATTAAATGCTAGAAAATGCAGTGAAAAATATGCAACTGCCCTGATTCGCCTAGGGTGGCAAATGAGTCCAGGTAGTGATTTTTTTGAAAAAAAATGGATTTTTTAAATTGGTTTTTATGCTTTTTATATTTTTTGATGCAAATATGATATGAAAATGTAGAATTTTACTGATTTTTTTTAAATGAAATGAAATGTAATAATGCAATCTATATGATCTTTTTACTAATGTAAAGTTTGAAACCCTAGAATGCAAATTAAACAATTTAAAATGCAATGCAATGTTAATGTAAGTTATTCCTAGGAAATAAATGCACTCCAAAGAAAAATTATGATGTTCAAAAGTCAAGTTCACCAAAATGTGGACAATGGAAATGGAATGTGCAACTTCCTTTATCCACACTAAAAAGGGGAATGAAGGAAGAGGGATCTTATTTCACAATGCTCACACTCAAGAACAAACCCTTGAGATTCTAATGTAAAAGAGATTGAAATCTGTTAAAGGAGATTGTCCTCAAGGCTGAAAATTTGATAAATAAGTTCAACACTAATGTAAAACTTAGAAAATGCAAGATGTTTGAAAACACGTTGTGATATGCAAAATGACATAGAAATGTAAGTAAACTGTGACAGAAGCTTATGAAATTGAAAGTTTGCACCTGTAAACTGGAGAAGGATGGAATGGATCTCTACAATCCTAAAGAATTCATTGTTGATTCCAATTGGGACTCATACGCCAAGCTAGGAAACTTAGTCCTGCTTTTTGGAAAACTCTGCCAGAACAAATTTTGGACAACTGGGTACTCATAACTACAAAAATATTTGTTTAGGCTTGGACAGTGGGACTCATTTTCCACTAATGGTGAATTAGTCCACTTCCTAATTTCGAGAATTGCAAAAGTGGAATTTGTAGCCCTTGATCTACACTTTTGCTCCTAGTTTAGATTTGGGTTTGAAACTAGTAAATTTGACAGGTCTGTAGGTGTTCTCCAACCTTCTCCTAGGATTTTGACAACTTTGAATGACTTTGATATTTTTTGACAACTTTTCCAATCTTGCTTTTTGACAAATCTGCAACCTAGACCTGCAAAACACATGCAAAAAGAGGGAAAAATTGTTGAGGGTTAGTGAATAGGGGTTTGCCTTGGTCAAACCCCAAATTGATAATTAAACCCTTGAAAATGAAATTAAATGTAGAAAGAGAATGATGAATGAACAAAGAAAATGCTACAACTCACCAAACCCTTGAAGTAGAATTCTATAGACATGCAAGTGATAGGTCCAATGGATGTAGACTTGAAAATTCTAGAGATGCTTAAAATGCTTAACTGATTGATTAAGAAATTAGGGAGGATGAAATGAGTGGAAAAACCCTATATTTATACGCAATTATGCAATAATTCCCGAAAATACCACATCACAGGCCAACCTTAGATCTTAGAAAATAAAAACCCGCTAGAAACTTAAAATTATTTTGAGTTTTGTGCCAAAGGGGACTCATTCGCCCCTAATGGCGAATGGGTCCCACCTAGGGAATTTTAAGTGGATTTCAAAATTTAGATGTTTTAAATGATGTTTATCAGGATTATTTTCAAAAATACACTTAAGTAAGACTTGTAAGTGTAAAATGGGGCCAATTAAAGAATAAGAAAGGTCCAATTATTAATGACAAACCTAGAAAAGTGTGAAGGCTTGTTACAACACTTTATAACACTTTGAAATAAGCCTTGGTAAATGATAAAAAGAGGTTATTTAGGTGAAATACATTAACAAGACCCTAGAAAAGTGTGAAAGTGTGTTACAACACTTAAGTGAGGTACCGCTTGAATTATTTTTAATTCACAAAGGCCCAAGACCTAATGTGAATGTGTTATTCACATTACAACACTAAATCTTGCACAATTTAGCCAAAATCACGAGGAGCCAAATGAGAGAGAAAAAGTAGAAGGGTTACCTTTTTGGTGTCCATAGCAACGAGGAGGATTCTTCCCACCTTTTCTTTTGTTGGCCTTTTTCTATGCTCTTATGGTATTTCTGGTGGGGAATCTAGAGGTGTCCTTGTGTTCATGCCTCTTCTATGGTTTATTTTTGGAATAGTTCAAGGTGTCCTCCTTCATAGGCCTCTTTTCTTTGTGGTCTATTGGTCCTACCTTCATCCTTTGGCAGATATGGATTGAATGGAATCATACAGAATTTTGTGGTCATAGGTTGGTGATTCAACAAGTCTAGCACAGAGTGGTTAGTATGATTCAAGAGACTATGGGGTATGTGAGGATCATAATGGAAAAAAGCCCTTAAGTGGCAAAATAGAAAAATCATAGTTAAACAACTTGACATAAACATTTGAATAAGTTATCTATATTATTTCAAAAATTGTAAGAATAGAATTTGTATCAAATTGAATGTAGTTTCTAAAATACTAGGTTATTTTATTTTATTTTAAATCTATTTAGTGAAAATTTGAAATTTCAATCGGAGTACTTAAATTCGGGGAAAAAATAAGAAATAGGTGTCTATCTAACCACTAACCACAATAAAATGATAATATTTTTATAATATTTTAGACATAAGTAGAGTACTCAATCGGATGTGATGCATATTTTTTGTAATTTTTTTCCATGTAAATAATTAATTATGAATTTTTATTACAACTTTTAAAAAATATAAAAACTTGTATGTGTGACCACCTTAACTTGGTCAAAACTTAATGAAATTCATTTTTTATTTTTTTAATAATATAGTATGCAAATCATAGAATGTGATGCATGTTTTTATTCCCAAAATGTGATATCATTTGAAAGCTATAGATGTTTTCAATCGCCTATCAATCTGAACTTTAGTAATTTAAATAGAAAATGAATAATAATTATTTATTAAATTCAAAGTAAAGCATAATTTATATTGGTGGAAAACTGAGAATCTCCTTTAAAACCCTTTTCATTTCATCAATTTTGGGTAAAGAAAAAGTCATCAGCCACATACCCTAAAATACCCATCATATTGCCACTTTTGGCCCATCATGATCTACATACCTTGTGGAAGAAAAATGTGAAGTTTCATTCCCTTTAGAGAGGGGAGATGAGGAGATTGTGAGTAGATTGGGCCTTCGCAGTCGGGCCTTCAACTCCTTTTTTGTTAAAAGAGGAAAGCAGGCTAGAAGAAAGGTTCAATAGACTAGGGGATGGTCTCCTCCTTCAATGGATATTTTGAAAATCAACACGAATGGCTCTTCTAGAGGCAATCCTAGGCCTGCTGGGATTGGTGATGTTGGAAGAGATGGTGTTGGTAAGGTCATTTTCCTATTTTCCATTCATAAGGGGCAGCAATCTAATAACTATATGGAAGGTCTAGAAATCCTTTGGGCTACTGATAAATCTAATGAATTGGGTTGGGGCAAGTGCATTTGTGAATTTGATTCTCAAATCATTGTTAACTTGTTGAATGCGTAGAATTTGGAAGGTGTTAGTTGGCATCTAGTTGTGGTTTTTTAGGCAGATTCATCAATTGTGTTCCTCTTTCGAGTCTTTGTCTTTCACTCATATTCCTCGGGAGAGGAATAAGGTGGTGGATTGCTTGGTGAAATGGGCTTCTAAGCAGGAAGGAGATTGGAGGATTGATGGTTGGGAGCAACTTGCTCTAGATTATGCCCAGGAGTTGGAGAGATTGATTCTTGAGGCTATGGGAGCTTGAAGGTGTTTGTTGGACGATTGTTGGGTGGCTTGGAACTTGGATTGGGGTTTTTCTTGTGTATTTGTGGGGTGCCTGTTTGGACCCCTCTTACTTTGTATTTCTGACTTTTTTTTATTAATAAATTTTTACCCTCTTTTATTTAAAAAAAAATATCATGTTATGTCTTGGGATTTCTTTAGTGTAACCTCTAACATGTTTTTTAGATTTATTTTATCCTATCATTTTCCCTTTACTCACTCCTAATGACAACTTTGTGTTTTTTCTGTATGTTCATCATTATTTTATGTGTTAACATTTGTTCCCTTATGTTCATTTAAACTTGTAATCCTATCTAATGAAGTTCTAAATGTTTTTTATTTTGATGCACTAGTGTAACACATGAATTTCTACATATCACATTAATCTCCTCTAATAAATTACAATTGTATAATGCATTATTTATATCTTACCAGTGTCCCTTCATCTTTCTAAAAATCATTTGTAACCATTTCTCACCCAAATTTGGATGTTAAAAATTTTCCTTTCCATGTTTGTATTTATACTAGGATTTTATCTCATTCTTCCAAGATCTATCCATCATTCCTCATGCAAGCTTTAACTCTTCCACAACTATCTACATGATTTATGGGAACTCTTGATGATCTAGCATTTTCTTTGTGATCTCTTGATGCTATTGAGAATAACCACTCTGATTTACAGATGATATTATTCTTTTTATTCATTTTTTATTTTTATTGTTGTTGTAAGATTTTCTTGTTGTAGACAATTTTGTTTGCATTTTGAGAGCTTTATCTCTATTCCCTTTATCTTTCCACACATATTAAAGTGTTCATCCCCATAGAATATGGATTACATATCAATATCTTTATTTATTATTGTTCTTGGCTCCTAAATGCACATATCCTAAGAGCACACACTCTCCAACTCCATTTTTTATTTTGGCTATCTATGGAGGTTGAAAGACCAAAATAGGGGCTTAACCTAAAGGAAATGTCCTTTGTAGGTGTCTTGGAGCCTCTCCAATACATGGAGGTTTGAGTTATCCTCTAATCTTTCTTTGTACTCCCAATTATTTTAATTATAATCATTTATGTGTGTGTGTGATTATTAGTTTCATAAAGCAATAATAATATGTTCTCAAATTTAAACATTAATACCAAAAGCAACTATTTAATATATTTCTTGGTGTAACTAAAGACAAAAAAATTAATAGTTGAATGTAGTCCTCATGTAGTATAAAATGCAATCTTCCTATAGCATTTTTTAAAGAAATCAAATAAAATTATCCTAAAGAAACTTTTAAATGTGTGTTCATATAAAAACTCATGAGATTTTGGAAGAAAATATTAAATAGCTTGAATAATGGATACAAGTTTAAAATATATAAATAAACCAATAAAATTCTTGTAGCCTCTACCAAGAAGCAAGTTGACACAAGCTACAAAGAAAAAACACACCAAAATGAAAGCAAGAAACAAAAACCAACACTAGAAAATATGTGTTTAGTGATGTGGGATTTTTACATAGATGATCCTACATTATACATGTCAAGAAAAATTGTGCACTCCCATAGGCTCACAAAATGGAGATGAATGCGGAAACTACCATTCTAGATTACATACAATTCACAACAAACTCCATTGCTACAATAAGTGCACTAGGAATATTCTTCCTTTGGCTATTCCAATATCTAACTAGGAAATTTACCATCATCCTCCAAGTTTGGTCTTCACTCTTCCATCCTCTTGTGGAACTCTATCTACCATAGCCTAATTATATCCTCCTCTAAATACTTGTTCACTTATTCCTTCTTGTCATGGGCTTCAACCCACCATAAACTATCTACCTCCACCAAATTATTCTCTTCTTCTTCTCCACTCTCATTGAATTTCTTCCATTGCAGTGTATCCTTCTCCACCAAAATACGTTTATCCATTCCTCACTCTACACCTCATTTGCACAAACCAACATATATAGTATTATATAAATATTAAAGTTTCATTAACATTCCCTTTACACTCACCACCTCTTCTTCTTCACCAAATCCCTCATCTTCACACATATATAGCTCAATTTCTACAACCACACATCCTTCATTTTTCATCCTCCTCTTCATTTTTCATTCTATAAATTATATTTTTTCTATGTTGCACCACACCTATCAACACCTCTATAGTTTTTCATCTACACCTCTATATTCCTTACCAACCAACATGTCCTCTAAAAATACTACTACAACAATTCTTTTCTCTACTACTCAAACATTATCCCCATGTACATCCTCATTCTCCACCTCTAATACAACTTATTTTCTCCTAGTAAAACTTTCATTTCCAACACTCCATGTATTCAAAAATAAATGTTATTGTCACAATCTCTTTCATTTCTTCTTCATTATCCTTTAGCATGAGTAGTTCATTTTAGATTACATGAAACTTTGGTCTGTCTTCTTCATCTCTACTTGCAATAAAAATATGTATAGGAAAATTAAAGGACTCAAGATCTCCCATATTATTTTTTTCTTGTTTCATCTTGTTTATCCCTACTTTGCTCTCCTATAGGGAACTAAACATCCTAGACATCTCTTCACACATGCTATCAATGTTATTCAATTCCTCTCCTAGTAATAACTTGCTCTCCTCTCAATAACGTAAAATTTTAGAACCCTGCCTAGGTCTATCCTAATCCTCTTCCTAAAATACATTTTGGCACACACTCACAAACAAAATCTCAAAGACAAAATTTCAAATAAAACCCACTTACACTCATGCACAAACTGCTACTAGTTTTCTACATAACCCACACATATCCTCTACCTAACAAGGACACTCTAAGATACACACCCAAATTCCCATCTACCCACTTTCCACATAGTAGAGGATCTTAACACATCTTATACCTAGAACTACCCTTGTTGGAGGACAACTAGCATACTTCTACCTATGACACTCCCACATTGACAACATTTTCATCTCATACTCAACCCTCTATAGTTATAGGAATCATTGTCACATCTATATAAAAAATATTGGACCTCTCCCAAACTTAAAGCAATAAGCATCTAACTCCCACACCTCAACACTATCACCTCACTTATCTAGTCAGCAACTAGCCATGACACCATTTTCGTTTAGTTGGGAATTGAGAACCCACTTAAGGGTAGTGAATGACAATTAAGAACAATGTCCCAAGAAAAATCAATTCACCCAAAGAGAATGGTATGAGAGTTCATTGCAACAAAGAAAATTTTAGTGACCTAATAGGAATAAAGAACAATAGCCATGTAGCCCCATAATTGAAATGCCTACCAAAAGTGAAATCATCAAGGAAATGTTACGTGTCTAGAAAGAAACAACCTCTTCAATCTTTTGAATGGTTGAATGAAAGAAAGACAAACTTAGTATCACCCATGTTTCCAAGAACCACCAAAATAAAACTTGACCAAGTCCATAAACTTTCATGCATCCATTAAATCATCCACCTAAAATAGAAGAAAGGTGAGGATTCACAAACCACCTAAAAATACAAGGAAAACTAAATAAAGCATGAACCCTTCATACTTAATTGCTATGTGAGATGAAACTAACACAAAATTTGGAGAATCTTCTCAAAGTGATCTCACTACCAAAGGCAACTTCAATTGTTTAGTAGCTTGATCCCTGCCACCAAATTGTAAAATAAAAATATTCTAAAAGTTTAATGTTATTGTGGCAATGGAAAAAGTATCCTACTTTTCCTTGCTTGTTTGGGCCCTCCTTGTTAAATTAACCATAATATTGTCTTGATTTAGTTTTGTAATGTGTTTGACACATTCACATTAGTTCTTGGGCCCTTGTGAGCTAAATGAACTTAATTTAACCTTATTTAAGGTGTTGTACCACAAATTCACACTTTTCTAGGGTTTTCATAATTAATTGGGCTTCTTTATGCCTCATTTGGCCTTGTTTTGTAGCCACAAGCCTTAATTAATGCATCTTCTTGAGGATAATCCCAACATAAACTAGCATCCAATCATAATTCATGCCTTTTTAGGTTGTGTGACCTAGATTTAGTGATCTAGGACTCATACACCACCTTGGGCGTATGGGTCCCACCTAGGTTTCAGGGCCCCGATCCTAATTTCACCTGAATCTAAGAATTACTTGAAAAATGTGTCCCAAGCCTAGCCTAATGGGACTCATATGCCACTTTTGGAATATGATTCTTGTGTAGCCCAAAATTAATAAATTCAAATTCTTGGTGGGATTTTATCCCCCTAGATCTAATGTCAACTTGTAGTGTTGTAATTTCAAGAAATTTGGCATAAACAAGTATAAATACAAGATTATTTCACTCATTTTCACCTAGCAAGTTTACAAGTGACCTAAGACTTTAATGAGATCATTCCTAATAGAAAATTTGAGTTCACAAGAGCATTCAAAAGAGTTTACATAGCAAGTTTACAAGTGACCTAAGACTTTAATGAGATCATTCCTAATAGAAAATTTGAGTTCACAAGAGCATTCAAGAGTTTACAAGAGCACTCAAGAGTCTTCAAGGGTTGTTTATCAAGTTTTTTGGAGTATAATTTAAGCATCAAGCATCATGTCAAAGTCATCATGCATCATGTTTGTTTTTGAGCTAACAATTGTGGTGTAGGGTTTCATGATTCAAGCTAGCATTCAATTCAAGATTTATCACATTCAAGCAAGATTCAAGATCTACATCCATTGGAGTCACTTCATAAATGTTGGTAGCACTTTATTGATAGGTTTTGGTGAGTTGCAACATTGCATTTTTTCATTCATCATTCCTTCATTTCATTACAAGGTTTGATTACCAAAATGGGGTTTGACCAAGGAAAATCCATTTCTACTAACAAAACAACATTTTTCCCTCTCTTTAGTGTGTGATTTGTAGATCTAGGTTGAGACATATTGAAGATCAAGTTTGGAGAAAGTTGTCAACTGTTCAAAGTTGTCAAATTTGTCACCTTGCATTGGAGATCATTGAAAGACATCTGTAGGTTGCAAATCAGAGTTTCGGACCCACAAATCAGGTGGAAAGGATAGAAAAGACATTGAAGAATAGAATAATACTTTGAATTTCCAGAAATGACAAACTAGATTGATACACCACTTCTAGAATATGAGTCCTAGTACAGTCATATTTGCATATTTTAGGAGTTCTAGACATATCTCCGCCAGATTTCTATTCATTTGGGTGAAGCCACAATAGTGGTTTACAATTCAAGTGAGGAAGGAAAACTCACAAAAAATGACCCCATGGAAAAAAAATTGATTTTAGGGGTTCGTACAAACCTACTGGCTCGAACTAAGGTTCGAGCAAGCCATTTTAATGATTTCCCACCCAAAAACCAAACAAAACCCCTTATGGAAGGGTGGTTCACTCAAACCAAGGTTCGAGCAAACCCCTGGGGGTTCACTTCAACCCCTAGAGATTCATTCGAACCCCCTTACCCCTCATCTCCCTCCTGAGACCAAAAAAATCTAAATTTTTATGCTTCAAAACTCAGGTTGAGGATGAAAATGGAGGAGTCTTCACAAACCCAACTGGAATCAGGTAGTCCTCGAAATGAACTATCCAACGAATATAATTTTAATATCTTTTGGTTTTATTATGTATTTGTTTTTAGTTTTATTAAGC
>VDFB02353870.1:0-34862 GCA_007258455.2 Sequoia sempervirens
TGTTTTGGCATTGCAAGATGAAGGGAAAGCATTTGTTTCAACTCTTACTACCAATTGGGTGTAGGAAATGGTTCATTTTCTACAAATTGGGGAGTGTCCTCAAGGTTTGGATAGGGCTAAAAGAAGATATTCTCATTTGCAGTCCATTACTTATGTGCTTCTAAATGGTTTTCTTTTTAGGAGATATTTTAATGGAATATTGTTGAGGTGTATTGAGCCTAACCAAGTTGAAAGAGTGTTGCATGAATTGCATGAGGGGTTAGCTGGAGGCCATTTTTCACCTAGAGCAACAACCCTTAAGGTGATGAAGGGTGGCTATTATTGGCCCAGTTTATTTAAGGATGCACACTTGTGGGTCAGAAAGTGTAATGAATTTGCTCTGTTTGTTGGAAAAGAGAAGTTGGAAGCGTTACCTTTGTAGTTGGTTTAGGTTGAACAACCCTTTATGAGGTGGGGGTTAGATTTTATTGGAGTTATAAACACTCCATCCAGTGCTAGCCATAAGTGGGTACTTACAACCATAGATTATTTTACTAAGTGGATTGAAGCAGTCACACTTAAAGAGGCCAATGAGTCTGTTGTTCTAAATTTTTATGAGCTAGTTACCATGTTTGGAATCCCATAATCTATTATTTCAGAAAATGCCCTGGCTTTTCTAAGTGTTAAAATTTCTGATTGGGCTATCAAGAATGGGATTTATCTCAATACATCCTCCAATTACTATCTGCAAGGAAATGGCCAAGCGGAATCCACAAATAAGAACTTAATTAGAATCATCAAGAAAACCATGGATGGTAGCCAAAGAACTTGGCATACATAGTTAAAATTAGCATTGTGGGCTGATAGAATTACCTCGAAAAAGTCAATAGGGCATTCACCTTTTATGATTGTATATGGAAAGGAAGCCATGCTTCCTATTTCACTTGAATTACCAACACTAGATTTGGCTCATCATTTGGACATATGTGAGGAAGGGCCTATGACAGTAAGATTAGCTCAACTGGTTGAGCTAGAAGAAACTAGAGTTGAGGCCATGAGAAATATAGAACAACATCAAGCTCAAATGAAGAGGTATTTCGGATTCACCTCAAGCATTTCTTTTGAGGTATGTCAGGAAGTTTTGAAGGTAAATAAGTGCTTTTGCACAGTAGATTAGATGCATTTTTTTATTTCCATAAGTGCTTTGCAAGCACAGTTAGGTAGTTGTCTTTCTGATGTTTGTTTTCAATAAGTTTCCATGTTGTTTTGAGTTCTTCTAGTGAGTTACAACATTGAAAAGAGTTGTTTCAGAACTATTTTAGGTTGTCTAAGTGACTCTGTGCCCAATGGAAAGCATAGGCAACTGGTTTTGATGTTTAGAAGGAAAACATTTAGCATATGTCACCATAAATGTTACCTATTTTGGCTACTAGCTCCAACATGTAGAGATAAAATGATATCAAATGAAAAGACAGGTACATTTTAATTTCTTGCTACCTTGCAAGCTTCTGCATAAAAGAAATAGAAGACTATTCTATCATACTGCATTTATACAAATGCAAATAACATAGAAGAAATATTGCATGAATCGTTTCAAAAAATAGTCTTTATTGATAGTATACTTGTGTATAAGTCCTCACACAAGCCGTGAGATTAACTTGTTTAACACAAATGGAAGAAAGGATTATACATTTATAGATATTAATAGAAAGGAATGGACATGTGAGGAAGGGTGACTAATCATTTCCTGAATGACGAGTCTTCAGTTTAGTTGTCCTGCATCTTTGTTAGTCTGTTGCTTGTCCTACAACCCACTTCAGCCTCCTCACTACTCCTAGTTGCCTAGATCTGAGAAAAGGATTGTTGTTAGAGTAATGAAAAGTCACTAATCCATACATGCACATACCTCTATAAACATACAATCTAACCCTCATTTTCATTAAACAGTTTGTGTATCATGTCCAGGAAAAAAAGGATTATCAAAAGCAGCTCTACCATATGCATATACTTTTCTAACATGTTCGTGTTATGTGAAGATACAGGAAAAGTAATGTTGCTGTTTTAATTCATCAAATTACAACATGTGGGTCAAAATGTGGCTCCCACAAGGGTTGAGCCTAGCATGTTGAGTTTATCAAATAATGAGCTCAATTGAGCTTATTCAAGAGGGAAATGCAATGGTAAAAGTCATCATATTAACATGACCATGGAATGATAGTGAACATGCATACATATTAAGTTCACAAAGTATTTCTTCAAGAGGCAGCTATAGGAGCTAAATGGAACATTGGTATTCAATGATAACATACAAAGCCTCTGTAACATGAATATAAATGCATAGTGATGGAGGACAACCATGAATAATTTTAGTCACAATGAAAAAATATATAATGTTGAATATTAAATGCAAGAAACAATCATCATAATCTTCACAAGTCAAAACATCAAAATCACATGTTCATGAAGGTCACTATAAATGTGAATGCAAATTGAAGGAAAATAATGATTTTGCAAGTGGAAAACATCATTTTGAAGCATAAAGTCAACTACTTATTATGGACACAATGGAATAATAAACCACATTGTAGCTATAATCATTTAAACCAAATGCATATTTCTGAAGGATGGCAGTATTTACAAGTAGATTTCAGGTACAGTCCATAAAGACATTCACAGAAGTATTCATATGTACCAATAGTCAAGCATAAATAGAACTGTCAATACCAATGATATTGCACTCTACCATGGTGGTAGTAATTCAAAATGGCAACTACATGATCTTTTAGAGGGCAGTTTGTCAAGAGCATATCATAATTGCATGAAAGGTCAAAGACAGAGTCATAAGTGAAACAAAGTTTTGATAAAAGACAGCCACATCATGTTATGTTCAGGAGGACAATCAATAATCAAATAAAATCAGTCAATTTTCCATGGTGAAGACTTTAGTTTCTATCAAGTATCAACTACAACATGGAGCTAAGGAATGCAGCCACTTTTGCTATAGGAACAATTTTGCTATATGGAAGCACAAGCAAGCATCCATACTGTTACAGAAAATGATTTCAAATATTGAGGGTTTGTAACCCATTTCTGAAAATGGTTGCAACAAAATTAAAGAGTTTTCCAGTCATATCATGTGTTTTAAAGATACCCATTTCCAGGTTTCAATGGCGGTTCAAGTGCATGATTTCTTCACAAAGGATGATACCCATCTAGGTTTAATTTCAAAAGAACAAGTTACAATGAGGGTTTCAAGCCCAAAAGAAAACCACTTCTTACAGAAAAACAAGAGAGTGTAAAGAACAGATGAAGCCCGTGGCCACTCATTTTTATGAGTCTACAGAGAAAGAATCAAAACTTTGAAGTTTTGAAGGGGTTTTTACATTTTACAGAAAAACAAAGGTAAAACCCTCATTTAAAAAAAAGATAGAAATCTGAGGTCGCGACCATACTGCATAAGTATAGATTTAACAAAGAGGAAAGCCTTTAACATTTTCATAAGGAATACAACAGAAATCCTTGTATTTTCTTGAGCAAGATCAACTTACCTATAGTTCAAGCTTGTTTGCATGAAGATCTCAGCCTTAAGCTCCTAAAGGCTCTAGTTCAAAGCTTCAATGGCAGCCCTAGAGTAGTAAAAATTCAACAGAAAACACAAAAGGAAATGAAATACATCAGAAAGAGCATCATGGCCACGTCTAGAAGGCCGAAAATACATTGGAAATGGAGAATATTATGCACTTTGGTAACAAATCGACTTACCCGGAGTTCCTCCTAGAAGAATATCTCTCAAAATTTCTCAGAAGCAACAAAGAAAGATGAAATTAAAGCTTCAAAATTCATAGAGAAATACGTGGCTCGAGCTCAAACCCTACCCAACAGTGGCAATGCTGAATTTCTTCTCCAAAATGAAAAGTGATAAGAATGAAATGATTTAGGGTTCGTTCTTTTTACAAGTTTTCTCAAGTTGAATGATGGGATTTTTGACCATTGTTTAAAAAATAAATCATTTCATTCTTATTATCACCTTGGTATTGACTATCAAAGTCAATAAACCTAATCATGCTTAGGGAAGCCCGTGAGTTTGTGATAAAATTTATCATTGATTTTGAAATGATAACTCAACTCAACTTGTTTATTTTGCATAACTATAGACAAAATTCAATATTGTAATTAAATATTAATGGTGATAATCAATAAACATTACCTTAATATTTAATATGTAATACTCAAAAAAGAAAAAAGAAAGAACTACTACATACTAAATATTAAAATAATCATATTGATTATGTTTAATATTTAATCAAATAAATCCTTTTTCCCAAAAATCATGCAAAATAGACAAGTGAAGTAGAACTAAAGATAGTAGGTGTTACTTGGAGATCTATTTGTGACTTTGAGTCAAATTGAGATTATTTTTGGAGGTATTTTGATCATGCACAACATAAGGAGGAGTTTGCAATGTAATGAGTTCAGTTTACTTCAGTTTTGGGTCCTCTTTTAGAGGCTTTCCTTTTCTATTCGTGAGAGAGATTCTAAGAGGATATTTTCACTTTCAGTGCCACTTCCTTGCACTCAGGAGCCATTTTGAGTTACACTTTAGTTACATGAAGTATGAGATAGAGTTTTGAGTTGTTTAAGCTCAATTTGCAGCATTGGTGGGACCCTTTCTCAGATAGTTTTGTTTTTTCTCGTGGATAGCTTTGGAGTTTAGATGTTTTGACTTTAGTTATCTCCTCTTGGATTTTTGGAGCCCTTTATTGTATATAGGAAAAAGACAGTCTTTTTTCTTTAGTTGTTGCTAGTTCATCTTATGCTAGTTGTAATTTTCAGAGTTTGGAGTAGAGGTGAAGAGTTTGTAACTCATTTTCAGTGATCAATACAACATTGCAACACCTTTTTGAGAGTAATAAGAAGTAGTTTTCCTTCTCATTTTTTTGAAATTGTGTACTTAGTGCTTGGTGCATTTTTTATGTGATTTCTTTTCCTTATGATTGCATGTCATGGTAGTACCTTTATGCAGAGTTACACATACATTTGTAGATTATAAGTTGTGTCAATGATACAATTTGTCTCAAGTTGTGAGAAAAACATCCTTTCTCCTACTAAGATTGTGAGTATTGAGCCTTCTTATAAATTGTTAATGCAAAGGTTATGAGTTTTGAGTTGTGCAAAAATAGGTTTTTATTACTGATTTTCTATGTGTTGCCATTTGAGTAGAGTTCATAAAGTTATTTCATGCATCACCTTAAGGATTAGATTTCATTTTATATGTTTTTTCCTCCTTACTTTTTTCTCTGCAAAGTCATTATTAAGACCAATTTAGGTGAGATATCAAGGGGATCCAACCCTTTCTCTGAAGGTCCATTCTCTCTATAGGTTACCCATAGCCTAGGAATGTTCCCATGTGTCACAAACTTGCTGAGTTGATAGCTTAACAAAGGGTGTAAGTTTTAGTGACAAAAGTTAAGTCACCCCAAATGGAAGACTGAATATCACAACATGCATCCTCAAGTAAAAGAGGTTTGTACACCCCATATACTCTGAAATCTTAGTTATATTTACATGCAGGGTTGCGAATTTACTTGTTGGTACATCCATTACATTGGGACTATGAATTTGGTTATGAATATTTGGATGCAAAGTTAGTTGCAAGTAACTATTTTCATGTGAATATGAAATTGAGAATAGAATAGATGTTTTATTTATCATAACTGTGAAGTTAACGATATTTTTATGACAAGTGAATTCCTTTTTCACATGAAATTGAATGTATTTATGAGTTGATATTCAAATACGTATTTTTATAGCCGTTGTGAACATTCTAACCATAATACCTATTAGTGGATGCAGGTTTGATGACGCCACGATGGAAAAGGAGATGTCATTAGGGAGAGGTAGTGGCTAATAGAGGATCAAAAATTGTCATCTCGTCTTGAGCTGGTGTAAGACATGGAATCAAAATTGTAACTTGGCCATTAATAAATTAATATAATAATTCATTAAATAAGTCAATTTAAATTATATATTAATAAATAATCACCTAATGAGAGATTTGAAATGATTATTAAATAATTGCTAAAATTAAAATATTCATTTTAATCCTCTTAATGTCGAGCAAACCAAATCTTGGAAAATATGTATTTGTTAATATTTTTCAAGAGGATTTAAAATATTAAATAATAACAATGATATAAATGCATCATCTTTTTGTATTGGAAAACCTTGATATTGATATAATGGAAATTAATTAATTTTAATTTGGGAATCGACATTTGGAATAATGAAACTCCCAAGCTCGTGCCATTCTCAAGTTGGAACGTCCAAGAATGGACAAACAAAGAGACAGGAGGAAGGATTTTGAATTCTCTATTCTAATTTTGGGGATTGTCAGCTTTCACCTCATTCACTCTTGAAGTTTGGGTCTTCTTTCTACATTTCTTTGGGGAAGTTGGTGGCTATTATCTCTAATTCTGATCTTCATTTGGGGTGGCCATTAATCTGATACTCGCATTCTGGTTCTGGGAGATTATTGTGTTTCTGCAATCATCTGTTTCAATATTCCACCTTCATCTTTCTATATCATCTCTTGGTGTCTCTCATTCCTTCTCTTTGACAGTCGTACAATTTTTGGAGGCTTCATTTTAATCCTTTGTTGCTTTCTGAGATTTAGGTCATTTTTCTAGTTTTCCATACACACTATGCTCATGTTTGGGATTCCTCTCTATTTTCATTGGTATTGTTCAAGCTTATTCATTTACTCTGTCTTCTTTTTGAGGTCGGTGACTTTGAGAATTAATTCTTATGGAAAAATTTCATTGAGATGTGCTTTGAATTGGGTGTTTGCTTAGCGTATCTTCCATTTAGAATAGTGGTGATGAAATCCTATTCTTTGTCTTGGATATTTTCCCCATCTGAGAGCGTTGGGAATTCTTTTGGGTAGTGGAATTGCAAAGAGAAGAGCTTGATATCAAGTTATGATTTCAATCTTTTAGGAAAGTAACAGGTTATTTCTTCTAGTATTTCTTTTACTGTTTTGTAATTAATATAGGTATTGTCTTCCAGCTTGAAATCGTATTTCTCTTAAGTGCAATAGACTTGATGCTTATTGCAATTCTCTTAATCATGTAATTTTTGGAAACGATGTAGTTACTTATGAGTTTCTTACCGATCTGAGTTCTCTTGTTGATATCACTGAATTTATTCCCAGTCTCTTGTACTCAAAACTTAACCCTCGTTGGGTCTGGGTAACGCTGACCTTGAAGTCAATTCTCCAATCAATTTTATTTATGTTTTCCTTTGACAGTTGTAGAATAAAATTGAAACCTTGATCCTTAATAGAGGAACCTGAAATGGTTTTGGATTTCTTATTCTTTATCATGCTATGGTCATCCTTGTTTGGGTATTTGAAGATCTATTGGGTTATAATTTGAAATAACTTTAATTAGTGGGACCTGGGAAAAATGAACTAAAAATCACCAATCATCTTCAATCGAATCAGCAACCCAAATCTTAGCATAGTTTTCATCCTTCATGTTGTTCAGATTTCTTGTGTATATATATGAAGTATAATTACTGAGATCTAGAAATCCTCTCATCTTCAAATGCCTTCACTTGATGGGTAAGATATAACTTGAACTAAAGGAAATGATAAACAAACTTGCTAATGCAAAATTTGACCTTGATTTATGTATCATCTTGTCGAGAAAGGGTGGGAGTGTTGACGGCATAGGAGTGTCAGAGATATTGACATAGTAGTGCTAGTGATATTGACACAGGAGTGCCAGCAATATTAAAATCCTTGGGCAAGGTATGATGCTAGATTTAACATCTGTCAGCTATCAAATTCCAGATATACTATTGATCAGAGTGACCTTTCTAGTTGGGAGGTACTCGTAGTAAGGTTGATCAAAAGGTATAGGTCCTTGACACTAGGCTTAGAGACATGATGACAAACGATCCTTGTTGATTATCCTTGAGAAGGGATAGGTTCCTTCAGTTGAAGGAACATGGGAGACCAGCAAGTATTTGGTTGGGAGGTAAAGCCTTTGATGATATCTTCTTTTCCCATGGAGATAGTGTCAAAAACATGTGCTTCAGCTTCTTAACTGTAAACTTCTAAAACTCTTTCTCTCTATTTTATAATATTTGAAAGATTGCTTAGCATAAAATGATAAGTTGTAATTTATTTGGAAGCAATGAAAAGTTAGTTTAGTTCATTTCATTTCTCTTATTGGAAATCAATAGATGTCTCTTTTCAGTTAATTCAATTAGATGTTCTTTCAATTGAAAATGAAACTTAGAAGATAGTTGAAGAATTAGATATTATGTATTTACTCTTATTGAAAATTCTTTTCAATTTAAAATGTAAAAAGGAAACCCTAGTTCTTATCAATTAATGTAAGTTGTGAGTTAGTTAACGATGCCATAGCAGTTATTCTCTTTTCAATTCAATATTTATATTTTGGAAAAACCCTAGAATGTTAGTTATTCAGTTTCCCTTTAGCTAAAGATGGAAAAATAACTGTTTTACCGTTGATTGTAAGATGTTAGTTGTTACATATGGTATCAGAGCTATCGGGTTCAACACTGAACCTCAGGCTCATCATGTGAACCTAAAACAAAATTGGAATCAAGATTCTTGAATCTTTTGAAAATGGAAACCAACCTCTAGATATGGACACTTAATCTATTTGTAATGAAAACCTATTCCAGGAAGTGATAGATGCTTTTCTTTTAACAAATTTTGTAATTAAACCTATCACAAGAGTGATAGCTGTTTATAAGCATTTTGTAACTAAATTTATCATGGGGAGTGATAGTTATTCTTTTTGTAACTATATCTATCACAGGGAGTGTTAGCTATTGATTTTGTAATTAAATCTATCATGGGGAGTGATAGTTATTTACAATCCTTATGTAATTGAATGATCTATCATAGGGAGTGATAGGTATTTTGGTAATCATTAATGAATGGAATATATAATAAATTGATAGCATATCATGTTGAAATCTTTGTATAAAACCAACATAGACTAATAAGTAATACTTAACTCTAGGAACCTCATTGGAATGGAGAATTCTGGAAATGGGTTCAGAGGAGATCGAGACAATGGTAACCTTATGGCCAAACTAGATCAACTCTTGAATTTAATGAGTGACACTCAAAACCGATTGCTAAATTTGGAAAGGAAAGTGAATGGACAGACTGATATGCATGAGGAAAGGTCTAAGACCCATAGTGGCCAGCATGTAGAAAGTTCTAAAACCATAAGATTGAGTAATAAAAGGAGTCGATTGGCTAATGAATTGGCCAAGGATATGAAGAATATTAAACCCCCTAAGTTTGAGGGCTCTGTTTCGAGTGATTTTGTGGAGGCATGGTTAACAAAAATGGAAAAATACTTTGAACTAAGGGATTATTCTAATAATTCGAAGGCAACATGGGTAGCCTATCAGCTAGCAAGAGAAGCCGCCACCTGGTGGTATAACAAAAGAGTAGAAATGGGAATGGTAGCAGCTGAGGTATCATGGGAGTAGTTTGTGTAGTTATTTCATCAAAGGTGGCTTCTGTAGATGTACTATGACCATAAGTTGTTAGATTTCAAAAATCTAAGACAAGGACCTCTATCAGTCAATGAATATTGGGAGAAGTTTACCCGATTGCTTAAGTATGTCCCTCAGTACTAGCAAGATGAAAATTTTCAAGTTTGAAAGTTCATTTTAGGTTTGAACAATCGCATTGGAGGTCCAGTAGATGTTCTGGCACCTCGTACAATGGATGAGGCTTATGAGAAAGAAGTTCAACAAGAATAGAGGTTGAAGAAGGATGATTCTCTCAAAGATAGAAAACATAACAAGGGAAAGTGGGATCAGTCACACAAGAATTTTAAGGACTACAAAAATAATCAGGATGAAACCAACACAAACAAGGATATAGAAAAGAAAGGACCATCATGAGGATGCTTCAATTGTGGTGGAGAACACTATGCTAATCAGTGCCTGAATAAGAATCAACAGGGGCAGCCAGAACGAAGGCCATTACCGTCTCAACAAACAACTTTTCAACAAAGGATCCATGCAATGGTAGACAACCATTAGATAGAGTATTAGGTTACTTCACTTGAAACACTAGGTGTGGGATCCAGGGGTGACCCCAGTCGAGCCGTTTAGAGTGCTCAAGGTGCATAGGGTGTGCTTATGTAACTGTGAGGTTATGCAATGTAGGGGCCAGTGGGACCAATACTCTGAAGAAAATGCCACATGGGAGGATTATGAAGAAATCCTTCAGAAATTTCCTTATCTTTTGATGAACAATTGAGAACATTATAATTATATTTTTATGTTTATGTTTATGTTTAAAATTTGGAATAAACAATCATCGAGGATGATGATTCTTAAGGGGAGGAGTATGTTACATCCCTTACATTAGGACTATGAATTTGGTTATGGATATTTGGATGCAAAGTTAGTTGCAAGTAACTATTTTCATGTGAATATGAAATTGAGAATATATTAGATGTTTTATTTATCATAACTATGAAGTTAACGATCTTTTTATGACAAGTGAAATCCTTGTTCACATGAAATTGAATGTATTTATGAGTTGATATTCAAATATGTATTTTTTAGCCGTTGTGAACATTCTAACCATAATACCTATCAGTGGATGCAGGTCTGATGACATCGCGATAGAAAAGGAGATGTCATCAGGGAGAGGTAGTGGTTAACAGAGGATCAGAAATTGTCATCTCATCTTGAGCCGGTGTAAGACATGGAATCAAAATTGTAACTTGGCCATTAATAAATTAATATAATTATTTATTAAATAAGTTAATTTAAATTATATATTAATAAATAATCACTTAATGAGAGATTTGAAATGATTAAATTAAATAATTGCTAAACTTAAAATATTCATTTTAAACCTCTTAATATCGAGCAAACCAAATCTTGGAAAATATGTATTTGTTAATATTTTTCAAGAGGATTTAAAATATTAAATAATAATAATGATATAAATGCATCATCTTTTTGTATTGGTGAACCTTGATATTGATATAATGGAAATTAATTAATTTTAATTTGGGATCGACATTTGGAATAATGAAACTCCCGAGCTTGTGCCATTCTCAAGCTAGAATGTCCATGAATGGATAGACGAAGATACGAGAGGAAGGATTTCAAATTCTCTATTCTAATTTTTTGGGTTGTCGGCTTTCACTTCATTCACTCTCAAAGTTTGGGTCTTCTTTCTGCATTTTTTTGTGGAAGCTAGTGGCTATTATCACTAATTTTGATCTTCATTTGGGGTGGCCATTAATCTGATACTCACATTTTGGTTATGGGAGATTATTGTGTTTCCGCAATCATCTGTTTCAATATTCCACCTTCATCTTTCTGTATCATCTCTCGGCGTCTCTCATTCCTTCTCTTTGACAGTCGTACAATTTTTGGAGGCTTCATTTTAATCCTTTGTTGTTTTTTGAGATTTAGGCCCTTTTCCGAGTTTTCCATACACACTGTTCTCACGTTTGGGATTCCTCTCTATTTTCGTTGGTATTGTTCAAGCTTATTCATTTACTCTATCTTAGTGGGATTTGGGGAAAATGAACTAAAAATCACCAGTGATCTTCAATCGAATCAACAATCCAAATCTTGGCATAGTTTTCATCCTTCCTACTATTCGGAGTTCTTCTATATATATATGAAGTATAATTACTGAGATCTAGAAATCCTCTGATTTTCAAATGCCTTCACTTGATGGGTAAGATATACCTCAAACTAAAGGAAATGATAAAAAAACTTGCTAATGTAAAATTTGACCTTGATCTATGTATCATCTTATCGAGCAAGGGTGAGAGTGCTGATGACATAGGAGTGCCAGAGATATTGGCACAATAGTGCTAGTGATATCGGCACAGGGGTTCTCATAATATTAAAATCCTTGGCCAAGGTACGATGCTAGATTCAACATTTATCAGCTATCAAGTACCATATATACCACTTATCAAAGTGACCTTTCTAGTTGGGAGGTACCCTTAGTAAGGTCGATCAAAAGGTATAGGTCCTTGACACCAGGCTCAGAGACATGATGAAAAATGATCCTTGTTGATTACCCTCGAGAAGGGACGGGTTCCTTCAGTTGAAGGAACATGGGAGACCAGTAGGTCTTTGGTTGGGAGATAAAGCCCCTGATGATATCTTCTTTTCCCATGAAGACAATGTCAAGAACATGTGCTTTAGCTTCTTAACTATAAACTTTTGAAACTCTTTCTCCATCTTTCAAGTCCACTTTCAATTTTTTGAACAACTATTTGATATAGAAAAATATGGCATTTCACATTCTCCATCTGATTGGAACCAATAAAATGTTCATAGTGTTTGTAGTGATGGAAAACAAACTGTCCCATGTTAGTTAGCTCGTTATGAAAAGTTTTGATTCGTTACAACTGAGAACATAATGAAGACCACTTTCAATTTTTTGAACAACTCTTTGCTGTAGTGAAAATGACATTTCACATTCTTCATCTGATTGGAACAAATAAAATGCTTACATTGTTTTCACTATTGGAAAACACATTGTCCCATGTCAGTTAGTTCGTTATCAAAAGTTTTTCTTTGTTACAACCAAGAATGTAATCAAGCCCACTTTCAAGTTTTTGAACAACTCGTTTCTATAGTCTAGGAATTGTTGTACATGTTGTTCCACTTGTGAGTTTCCATTTTTCATTGCACAAAAAAAATGCTCACATTATTTGCAGTGTTGGAAAACACACAGTCCCATATTGTCACATTATTTGCATGTATTGCACATGCACAAAATTTCAATATTGTTATGTAGCTTTGTAGCCACTTTTTGGTCATCATTGAGAGTGTCTTTCTAATTAGAGAATGCAGTTGTATCTGCTGAAAAAGTTGTTTTGTCTTTCATTTCAGGCATTTTAGTACCTACTGCTCTAGTTGTGCATTTCCATTTACCCATTGCACATATTGCACACACTCCTTCCTCAAGTTCTAAAGAATAGGTAGAATCTCTTTAGTCAAAACATTATCTATCTCTTTCAATTTGGTCGCTTCTTTTTGAGTGTTTTCATTGTAGATTCCTTTTTCATTTCAGGATTTGTAGTACATGCTTCTCCACTTATGCATTTTCATTTTTCCATTGTACATACTGCACATGCACCTTCTTCAATATTATTATGTAGCCTTGTAGCCACTTGTTGGTCAACATTGAGAGGAAAGCTAATAATTTCTTTGATGTAGGTATAAAAGATGTCGTGCATTGCATAAGCATGGGTCTCTAGTTGGTTGACCAACTACCACCCATATCTTCCATGTAATATCCTTGGTCGGATAGAGGAATTGAGTCTCTCGTACAGGTTGCAGGAAAAGATGTTAAGGAGAATTGATAGAAAATGGCCAAACCACAGTGAAGTTAAATATCATAATTATGATCATCTCTTTAACTATGTCTTTGGTGTATGGGAGAAAATGAGCATGGACATTGAATATTACAATCTAAAAATAGAGTGTAAATTTGTGTGATTGGAAAATGTGTCTTTATTGAGAGATTCAAGACCTCTTCCTAGCTGGATGCATTTGGAAGGTGTGCATTAAACCAACAGTAATCATCTACAAGCACAATATTCTAAACGAGTTGAGCAAGAGATTTATGAGATTCCTTAGGGGGAATCTCAAATTAGTTATCACATGGGTCCTGTAGAGGAATGGTTTCTTGTTGTGTTCAAATTCCACTACACTATCATGTTCGAGGTCCACTATGTGAGACCATCATTCAGGTTGATACACACAAATTACGGGATGCCTACGTTGTATGTCATGAATTCTACCTTGAAAATCAGAGTGCGTCAAATCCTTCCTAATACAAAGAATGCAGAAATTATACCTGTTCATAAATTTTTGATGTAGTTGACAGTGTTTACAAACTATTTAGTTATTATAGCCAACAATTGTGAATTTTTTAGTCAGAAATATTTGCAATTTTTTTAGACATTTGTCTATATGATTGTATCCAATATCAATGACATTTTTATGTCATTAGCTATTGACTCCCACTCGTTAATATAATGTTATTTCAAACTTTTATGGATAGTTAATATTAAACATAACACACTATTGTTACCATAAGTAATATGATTTTTTGGTTTTTGTATTGATTAGTTATCTATTACATATGATCTTGTTTCCTTTGGTTTGGTATGACTTTATAACCCCATAAAATAGGCACCACTCCTGGAATAAAATGATCGAGCATGCACCACCATTCTTTTAGCAATCAAGGATAATATGTTTCATCTTCATTATCTCGTATATGTTCCTGAATCAAGGGTGGAAGCCTGGAAGTGTTTCTTGTAAATAGAAAAAAAAAATATTTCTTCTTCCTTTTGCAAGGAATTTTCACATTTACAAAGCTTTCAAATTAACATGATTCGGAATTGTAGTTCTTACCGTCCGATTTTTCTTTCCATCTCATTTGCAATTGATAGGAGTTTTCAATTATCAACATAACTTTGCTTCTACAAAACCATTTTGATTCAATAATTTAGTTTGCAATCTTTTAGACAAGAATCAACTTTCATTATGTATGCTCAGCTTGAATGGTCTGAAAAGGATGTGAATTATTTTCCAATTGGGGCACAAGCCAAAGTGTATCTTTTAGTTTCCTATTAGGAAAGGATTTTACTTGTCATCCTAATGCATGGTTGATGTAGATCATATGTTCTCTACACCATGTTTTCAGCAATCAATATTCAAAGCCGGAAATCAAATACAAAAACTTGCAACTAGAATAAACTTTGTATTCAATGGAAACATTAAAATGTTGAATAAAAAAAACAACAAACTTAATGAAACAAATCTTTTCATAACGAACTAGTGTTTTCCAACACCAAATAATGTGAGCATTTTATTTGTTCCAATCAGATGAAAAAAGGGAAATGCCATATTTACATCACCAAATAGTTGTTCTAAAATTTGAAGGTGGACGTCATTACATTTTTGGAGCATATGAAACAAAAAATATTCATGATAGAATAACTGACATGAGATAGTGTGTTTTCCAACATTGCAAACAATGTGAGCATTTTATTTGTTCCAATCAGATGAAGAAAGTGAAATGTCTTTTTTATTGTACCAAAGAGCTATTCAAAAAATTGAAAGTGGACTTCATGACATTCTTAGCCATAACAAAACAAAAAATTTCATAATGAACTAACTGACATGGGATAGTGTGTTTTCCAACACTCCAAACAATGTGAACATTTTATTTGTTTCAATCAGATGAAGAAAGTGAAATGCGTTTTTTACTGTACCAAAGAGCTTTTTCAATCAATTTAAAGCATACCATCACAACTTTTTTTGTGACTACAATAAATACATCTATACTAGATATTTTGAGGTTGGAGACATTTTCCTTAAGGAAAATTATCACACCCATCCCTTCGTCCCTTTTACCTCTGATCATTTACTCAAGTTTCTTATTCATCATTTTTTTCTTTATTCCACAATTCATCCCATCCATTTTTATTATTGAGACTCTACATACATTACCTATTCATGACATCCTCCTTCATCATGTTTCTCATCTACCAACACTTCACCTTATTTTTATTCTTTCCTACTCCCCCTATCTATCCATTTACCTCCTATCTTTTCTATTCAATTTTCATCTTTATTATCTCACACCCTTTCTTTGATTGTATGCTCAAATACATGGTCATACCCTTTTTTAAATTTACTTGATAAAAATTATCTCATATATCTCAATGAGAGCATGACCTATCCAACTCTATCATCAATTTTCTCCCACCATGATTTGGTCCTTGTTAAAAATCCCCTCCATTCCTCCATTCACCCATCCTTCCATCCCACTCTTAATCCCATACACCCTTACCTTCAATGTTTTATAAAATACCATATATTTTTCTTACATTATTTTTATTGATTGTTTACACATGTATCTATTCTTGTTTTTTTGCTATAGTGTTAATGCTCCATCCATCACACTATCATGATTTCTTTCATCCTTCATATTATTGAATTCCTTGAAACCAATGTATTTTAGATCACTATTCTTATTTTAACTTCTATATTTTTATTTTACTCCATATGTACCTAATGCATCATCATCATCATCCATTATATCATGGTGTATATAATTATAGTGCTGATAAAAGTAAGTTTGAATAACTGACATGAAGTTAATTTGACACATATATCATTCATCTATTTTAAACATATCCCATATCCCTTTAATTCATCTATCCTCCTTCTACTCAAATAATTTGTTATGTTAGTTGCATTGCATCCTTGTTAGATACCATAATAAAAAAGATATAACCATGCAATATAGAATCATACATTTTTGGAGCCTACGGAATAAAAAATTTTCATAATGAAGTAATTGACATGGGACAGTGTGTTTTCTAACATTGCAAATCATGCGAGCATACTATTTGTTCCAATGACATGAAAAAAGGAAATGCCATTTTCACTCTACCAAAGAGTTTTTCTAAATTCTGAAATTGGACTTCATTACATTTTTGAAGCCTACAAAACAAAAAAAATTCATGATGAAATAACTAATAGGAGACAACGTGCTTTCCAACATTGCAAACAATGTGAGCATTTTATTTGTTCAAATCACATGAAATAAGGAAATAACATTTTCACTCTACCAAATAGTTGTTCTAAGAATTTAAAGTGGAATTCATTACATTCTTGGTTGTAATGAAACAAAAACCTTTCACAATGAAGTAACTGACATGGGACAGTGTGTTTTCCAACACTAGAAATAATGTGAGCATTTTATTTGTTCTGATCACATCAAAAAGGGAGATGCCATTTTCACTCTACCAAAGAGTTGTTCTCAAATTTGAAAGTGGAGTTCATTACATTTTTTGATTGTAGGAAACAAAAAAAATTCATGATGAAATAACTCACACAAGACAGTGTGTTTTCCAATACTACAAATAATACAAGAATTTTATTTTTCCAATCACATGAAAAAAGGAAATTCCATTTTCACTCTACCAAAGATTTGTTCTAAAATTTGAAAGTGGACTTCATTACATTCTTGGTCATAACGAAAAAAAAGTTTTCATGATGAAATAACTAACAGGGGACAGTGTGTTTTCCAACATTGTAAACAATGTGAGCATTTTATCTCTTCCAATCAGATGCAAAAACGAAAATGCCATTTTTATTGCACAAAAGAGTTCTAAAATTTGAAAGTTGAATTCATTACATTTGTGGTCATAACCAACTTTTCATAAGGAAATAACAAACAGGGGCTAGTGTGTTTTCCAACACTACAAATAATGTGACCATTTTATGTCTTCCAATTAGATGGAAAAAGGAAAATGTCATTTTTACTATACCAAAGAGTTGTTCTAAAATTTGAAAGTTGACTTCATTACATTTGTGGTCATAACCAAACAAAACTTTCATAAGGAAATAATAAACATGGGATAATATGTTTTCCAACACTGTAAATAGTTACCCACATAGATACATACATATACATACACATAAAATTTATTGCTATACTCTATTGAATACCATTGACTACTATATTCAAAAAAATTTGGGTCAAATGATTTACATGTCAACTTATCTCTTTCATTTATAAGAAAGCTACCAAAAAAAATAACACTTCAAGTGGCATTGCCTACAATTATTTCACATTGTTGATGATGTAATTATACATGGCCATGAAAATTCTGATATGAAATGTATAACAACATATTATTCAAACATATGAAAATAGTATATGTCTACACCATAAGTGTTCAATAATCAAATAATGAAACCCACAATGCACAATGAGTATTGTGAGCCTGTCTCATCATATCCTACACTGCCTATTCTTTGCAATTAAGGTCATGCCTTTGTAATATATGGCACGTTTTGTTGGGTTGTTGTGTATTTTGAGAGGCATGATTCGAATTCCATGAACCCTCATAGATGATGAATGTTACACAATAGATTTTATTAGAGGCTATGCTTTGTCCTTCGCACTTTGAATACCTTCAGCCTATAAGAAACAATTTAAACAATTAACCTATGGATGGAAAAATTAAGGTTGTATGATATATACAACAACATATCATTTATATGTACCTTTGGAAGAGAATGCTTCAACTCAAAGAGCTTCCATATCGTGAAGCCACCCATGCACTCTTCGATAGTGTCTACACTAGGACGTCCAAAAGGTACTACATAGTCACCAGTAATGGCCTCAACAATGTTGACTCTCACACAATGTTTGGGTGGTGAAAGTCTTGGGTAAGATCATCTCTACTAACAACAGTTACAATGCCTTTTGCAACCAATTTACGCTGCCTCCAAAGATCAATGTGATCATGAATCTTAAAAGTGATGCCCTTGAACTTTATCATCTATTCATCAACAATATTTGGATACAATGGAAATGTCATTGACATGAATCATAATTCAAGTCATATTAAAGGATTCATAAAGAAATTAGAACAAGAACATGGAAGTTTGTTGTGTTTGTCACTGATATAGATGGCACACTGCTGCTCTCCCCATCCCCATGTCCATATTTATTACCCTGTCCCACTTGTAGGCCAGTGCTCTCCCGATCCCCATGTCCATCTTTGTTACCTTGTCTCACTTGCAGTCTGGTTCTCTCCTCGTCCCCATGTCCATCTTTATTTCCTTGTCTCACTTGTAGGTTAATGCTCTCCTCATCCCCATGTCCATCTCTATTAGCGTCTCCCATTTCCATTGCAACCACATGGCCAATAAGCTCAAGGCCAACACTTTTCATCCTTTCCATGTAATAGTAGGAATTGAAATGTCACTTAAAATTCATATGTATGCAACCAATTCATTGAAATAATTAAAACAAACATTAAATAGAAGATTTCAAATTCACTGTTTCTTCTTGTTTCTTCATGTCAAGGCACTTTGAAACCTTTGA
The DNA here is from genome assembly GCA_007258455.2 of Sequoia sempervirens. Taxonomy (NCBI): domain Eukaryota; kingdom Viridiplantae; phylum Streptophyta; class Pinopsida; order Cupressales; family Cupressaceae; genus Sequoia; species Sequoia sempervirens. The sequence goes on from VDFB02353870.1 coordinate 18,950, forward strand.
CCATATACTCTTCTTCTCAATGTTAGATGGTGGGTTGGGAGGAACAACATCATCTTGTCCTTTCATAGGTACTGATTCATCTTCCAAATCAACAAAACCCTACTCGAGGCCAACACTTCATTATTCATCCTTGCCTTACAGTAATAGCATGAATTGAATCATCACATAAAATTCAAAAGCATGCAACCAACTCATTAATAAAATCAAAACAAACTTTAAATAAAAGATTTTGAAATAACTATTTTTTCTTGTTTCTTCATGTAAGAGTGCCTTGAAACCTTTGATCGCTTACAATCCTTCTTCTCAATGTCAGACAATGGGTTGGGAGGAACAACACCATCTTGTGATTTCAAGGGAACTGCTTCATCTTCCAAATCAACAATACCCTGATCAAGGCTAGCACTTCATTTTTCATCCTTTCCCTATAATAGCTAGAATTGAAACATCGCATCAAATTCAGATGCATGCAACCAATCCATTGAAATAATCAAAATAAACATTAAATAGAAGATTTTGAAATCACCATTTGTTCACATTTTTTCTTGTGAGGGTGCCTTAAAACTTATGACCCTATATGCTCCCTCTCAATGTTAGACGCCTGATTGGGAGGAACAACATCATCTTGGGATTTCGTGGGCATAACTTCCTTTATTGAAGGAATAGTACTCTATTGGGTGAAAGGAACCACTAGTCGACCATCACCCTATCATGTCATGTAAGTTAACGTTAAGTGAACCTTGTATGCATCAAAATAGAAAAAATGAACCAACCAAAATTTAGATTTAACAGTTCAATTCAACATTACCATTCTTCCCTTTCTCTTTGTCTCCTATAATTTTAATATTTTTTTTCCTTCTTTGCTCCTTGTTCTCCTTGCTGTTGTATAATGCCATTTGCTCCTTCACCTCATCCTTTCCTTCCTTTGGAATTATATGGAAGCTATGTTTACCATACTTTCTATAGACCCTTTCAATAACATGCTTCTACTGGATATTCTATCATAGCTTTAGTTGGTACTCCATATTATCCACCTTTTGAAGACACTCTTTCAATTTCTCAGGGGGAGGAGGGGGAATTTTAGTTACCCCCCCTGATGCACTTCTACCACACTTTGGTGGCATGAGAATAGGATGGTGGTGATGCTAAATCCTATGCACATTGAACAATTTCCAATCATGAAATTTTCTCCTACATTGTTCTACAATATAGTAATATATGTATCTCACATTCTCCACTTTTGTTTTGTATTCAATAGAAACTTGCACAAAAAAATTAGAAAAGAAAATAGCTTAATATATTTGATATTAAAATAATTTGAATGCACAACATATACACATAGCCAAACAATGCAATAATTGAGTTGTTATATCCACCTTCTCATCCTCCACATCACCCTATGCTTCATTCACACCCTCCCCATCCTTAGGGTCACCCTTTGCATGCTCTTCCTCTTTGTTGTGGACTATGGCAAGAGTGTGATGGTCTCCATGATTATCGTCCTAAATCAAAGGAATGATATACTATCAAAATCAACATATTTGTAATAGGCATGGAATTTTCTAACTAAAACTGTAAAGCATTTTGATTGACACATTGGAAGTAAAGGGAAATTAGAAGTTCACAATCAATTACCGAACATGTTGTTTCCTTAGTATTCATCATTTCCTTAAATGAGGGGATGTCCTCTGTACAATAGTTGCTACCTCTTGATTAAAAAATTCCCACTTTCTAGTCAACATCGTAACCACTTATGAGAGATTAAAATTATACATTTGATTGCATCTTGTAATTATTGAATCTTACTTGCACGTTTGTCAAATGCGACCATCTCAAAGAAGATGCACCACTAAACACCTCCTCAGGTGTGCTAACCACCTCAACAACATTTTTCACTATATGAAGCACTTTCTCTTTTAAATCATGCATCCTTGGTTGGCTGTAAAATGTAAAATAGTTACAAGTGTTACAGATAGTTAAATTTCCAAAATTTATTGCACTATTTGCTATAAGAAACCATATCATTTTTCAATCATAAGAGGAATTTGAAACACAATTTTTACTCTACCTAAGACTTGTGATAAATTTTGAAGGTTCCTTTCAGTACATTCTTTCTATCTAAATAAAAAATATTTTCAATCCATTCATACTATCAACAAAATTGCAAGTTGGAAAAGAGATGGTGTTATGAAACCTACATCCCACAGTGTTGTAAGACCCTATACATGTAACAAACCAATTGGTTAGTCACCCATTAGCTTGATTTTGTTTCAATTATGTATCCCCCACCTCCAAAATGAAATAACTCTCAAACCACTGTGTTTTTCAACCTACAATTATTTTGTGCATTTATTTTTCAATCACATGAAGATACTGAATTTCAATTTATACCATAGCTAACAATTGAAAATTTTGAAGGTGCATTTCATTACATTAATTCTATCTAAATAACAAAATATTTTCAAGACATTCAAACTATTATGTGAAATTTCAGGTTGGAAAACCTTGGGTGTTATAAATCTTGCAACCCACATACTATTCTAAAACCCTTTACAAGTAACAACCCAATTGGTTACTCACCCATCACCTCAATTTGGTATGTTTTGTGATTTTCTTGAGAACCTTTTTCTTTCTAGATAGCAATAATGTAATAAAATTGGAAAACACAGGGTGTTAAGAAACCTACAACCAACATAGTGTTGTAAAACCCTCTATATATAACAACCCAATAGGTTAGTCACCCCTTGGGTCAATCTGGTTAGTTTTATGTATCCCACACTTGCAAATCCTCCCCATCCTCTCAAGTGTTTAGATTTAAACATGTAGAATGAAACAACTGACAACCCACATTATGTTTTCCAATATGCCATTATTTTCTACATTTTTTTGTTTCAATCATACGAAGAAATTTAAATGCAATTTATACTGTAACTAAGAGTTATTATATATTTTGAAGGTGAAATTCATTGCATTGTTACTGTGTATGAAACAAAAGGCTTCCAAGAAATTCATACTATCAATATAATTGTAGGTGGAGGATACATAAAAGTATCCAAATTCACTTGAGGTGTGATGAACCAATTGGGTTCTTACTATGTAAGTAACCAAAATGTTTTCATTACATTCATATTGTCTATGTGTGTTGACCTTTCTGTTGCATGAAAACGTTAACCTACCAATGCCCGATACAAGAGTCAAATAAGATGCTTGGTAGGTGGTTAAACCATATCATGAATCATACAGTCAACATTGACTAAGGGGTGGAAGCACCAAGCTTCCAACAATTCCCCCCAAGAACGATCGCAAGATGTGAACCCTCGACCTGGATCTAATACCAATTATAATAAAAATCATCATCAAACTTGACACAATAGTTGAATTTCAACACAACAAGCATCCCTTCCTCAACAAGACCCATGCAATGATTAATTCAAGATTCCTCCTTAAGGAATCTCATAAATTTCATGTTTACCTCCTTGGGAAGATTGTACTTCTGGACATGATTACTATTGGTTTAATGGATACCTTCTAGATGCATCCAGCTGGGAAAAGGTCTCGTGTCTCTCAGTAAAAATGAATTGGTCGATCACATAAATTTACAATTTCTATTTGTAGATTGTGATATTGAACACCCATCCTCATTTTCACCCATACACCAAAGACGCAGTCAAAAAAAGAGCATAATTATGTTATTTGTCGTCACTAAACTTTGACCCTTTTCTGTTAATTCTCCTTAACATCTTTTCTCGCAACTTGTATGAGAGACTCAATGCCTTTATCTAAGCAAGGACATTACATGGAAGATACAGGTGGTAGTTGGTCAACCAATTAGAGACACATGCTTCACCATTACATGACATCTTGCATAGCTGCATCAAAGAATTTATTAGCTTTCACATATTGACCATACAAAGTAGAATTAGAACAAGAAAAATTAAATAACACAAAACCCACTATGTTTTCCACCCTACCAGTATGTGGTGATTTTCTGTTTTGTTTTGACATTAAGATCTGTAAATGATACCACTGAAAAGCTCTTAGAAAACCCATATAAAATATGCATCTTGTTTTCTCCTTTGACCTTTGGAAGTAACCTCTATAAAAAAATGATAATATTTCATGACAATTGGGAAACTTTGAAGCATACCTTTCTCATTTGCAAAACATGATCTTCTCTCCATCATATATCGATGACACCTTTCAACATCATGGACCTCAGTGGAACAGATTGTCGAAGAGGTGGTGATGTGTGCTGGAGAGAAGAGCTTATTTTGTAAATATTGCAAAGTTGCTCCAAAGATGCCTAGTTTTCATGAAATGTTGTCATGTTTTTATAGAGGCCTTATGTAATGCTTGTATTTGGAATTGATAGGTTAACCTTTTCATGCAATGACAAGTCCAACAATGTGTAATTTGCAGGTTGGAAAACATTGGGTGTTATGAAACTTGCAACCCAAATATTGTTTTAAAACCCATGACAAGTAACAACCCAATTCGTTACTCACCCCTCAGGTGAATTTGGATAGTTTTATATATCCCCCACCTGCAACTCCACCCCATGTTGTCAAACCTTCAACTTTCAATGTGCAGAATGAAAGAACTCACAACATAGAGTGTTTTCCAACCTCCAATTATTTTCTGCACTACACTATCCCATCATGTGGTGTATGTATTTTTGTATGTTTAAATGCATTTTTGTATGTTATGATGCCTCTGACATGTATTATTCTACAAAGAATAGCCACGTCTAATTGCAAGGAAAAATTTAATCTCCCTACAAAATATAGTAAAATCAAGCTATTATCCCTGAAAAAATGTCTATCTTGGACATGATAACATAATCAGACATGTCTTATCCCCAAAAAAGGGCAATACATTATCATGTGCAAGCCATGCGGTTTTGTAAGGAGATCACCTTCTACAATTGGGATGAGGATATTCTTCCTAAAAAAATGCATGTCAAATGCATCATAACTATCTTCATGTTTTAAAAATCATAATTTGGAAAGACGAACCGACGAAAAGACTTGATGGATGGACATTATGTCACCTATTGTTTCCTGTCCCATCATCGAGAAAATGTGGCAGCATTGGAAAGTTTTCAAAATCATATTTCAAAATGGATAGAAAGCCCAAAATGTGATATTCGAAATCATAATTTTTTAATATCAAAAATCCCAGACGAGGTCCCATTTTTGCTACCATTTTTGACATTGACATTTTGCAGGTTGCTGGAGAGTGTGAAAAGGAGTTGTAGGCATTCAAAGGCTGATTCAGAGTAGTCACTCTCCATACAAAAAGGGATTTGATAGGAGTGGGTAGCTAGCTAGCTAGAAGGTATGTATATCCATAGAAATATATGCCATTTTTCCATTTTTCCTAGGAACTGTGAAGAAATGAATGGCTATTCATTGCGAAGATGGGTTTTCATTGACAATAAAATAAATATTTTTCCTTGGAAAAAGGGGTTTTCATTTGAAATGCAAAGTTGTTTATGTGTTTTTATGTTGAGGATTTTTAAATTTTGGTTTCCTCCCATCTGCTAGTTTTGAAATTTTTCCATTTGAGTGTTCTCATAATACAAAAAATTAAGAGGAAGCCGAATGAAATAACTGACAACCCATTGTGGAAATATGAGTGAAATAATTGAATAACTTTTAGAGAAACCAAAAACCATGCAAAATATATAATGAGGTATTCATTGATGGGTTTCTAAGGGTTTTCCTTGGAAAAGGGGTTTCCATTTGATATGCAAAGTTCATTATGTGCTTTTCTATTGAGGGTTTTATAATTTTGCAATTTTAATGTTTAGTCCAAAAGTATCACAGATGAGGAAAACTGTCTGAATTGAGCTTATGTGTGACTAACCAATTTGGTTGTTACGTGTTCAACTTTGAATTTCCTCACACAAATACGACATTTGAAATACATTGTCATTTGTCAACAACACTTAATGGCATGGACCAAGCTTCGGGGTAGACAGTTAAACCTGCACAACCTATGTATTATAACAAATTGCATGCTTCATAACACACTACACTTGTCAACCTCCACATCACAACATACCCAAGCCCTTCTGCTTTTAAGCTCGTATATGTAGATGTACATTGTTGGGATATGGTTTTGTACACCATTGCATAAATTGATTTATCATAATATTGTAATTAAATAATTATTTCTAGTTGTGATACACCTTGGTGGTGTTGTTAATCACACTAGGTAATTATTTGGGGACCCACTTATGTTGTATTGTAACATTTTATTATTATTTAATGTGTGCGAGACATGTGATAATAATTTAATATTGGGGAAATATTAAATAATGTGATGTCTTAGTACCCAATATTAAATAATGGGTTAGTGGTTTTGTATTCACATGGTTTTTTTGTACATGGTTTCACCTTACCACTAGTTGTATTATGTGTGAGCTTGTGTCTATAAAAGCAAACACATGTACAGTGGTTTAGGTTGGCTGAGTGGGTTGGTTGTCATTATTGAATCTTATAGAGGAGTGCATTTGTGAAGCATGGAATGGGTTGTTTGGATTCGTGCTTGGACACATGGGAATGCATTTGAGAGCTTGATGCTTCAGAGGTATTCATTGTAACTCTTGTATTACTTTATCATTGAATGATATGATGGAGTATGGATGCTTTTGGAGGCTAGGTTTTTCCCTCTTGAGGGTTTTCCTAGGGTATATCTTTTTCTATCTTATGGCTTGTCTATTTGATCTATGCATTTTGGTGACTTGTATGCATGTTTATCTCTCATGGGTTATGTAGTAAATGGATTAAGATTCATGGGTTAAATGCATTACTTCCTAACAAGTGGTATCAGAGCTTTCATGGTTGAAGAATATTTGTTATAACCCTAGTTTGAGAGTTTTTACAAAGTTGAAGCCATGGGTATGCATGTAGGGTTTGAGGCATTACAAGATATGGAACACATCTTGCAAGTGTTTGTATGCAAACTTGGGCTTTTGGGTTGTCAAGATTTGTTGGGTTTATTGCAAATCTGAAGTTTTCCAAATTTGGATGAAAAAGGGTTTCTTGGTTTGAGTTTGAATATGAGGGTTTTGTAGGGGAAATTTCATATATGACCTCTTGAGACAAAATGCACCTCATGGTTGGATTCAAGTTGGCCGAGAGACAAATTTTGGCATAAATTCGATCTATTTTGGAAAAGTTGAAAAAAAGGTAAAAAAAATTTAGTTGTAGCCCAATTTGACCATGTGTAAAAAAATAAAAATATAATAATGCCGTCAAAATTTTCCACAGAATAAAACATGATTTCGGGCTTTATTAAATATTTTTTATACCCTACAAAACATTGAAAAAGTGAATTAGAAAAACCTTTGTAAAATTATTAGAAAATAAAAAAAAGAATAAAAATATTTTGGGGAGGGTCGAAACCCCAACTACCCGTGCTCCATACTAGTAGTCCTGCCAGGCCTACCATGGTCGGCATGATATGACAGGTTGTTGGCTGACCCACGGTCCATGGGTATTGTTGCCTATCGGCGGGGCACCTGGTTCCATGAGTGCCCATTCCATAGGCCCGCGATAAATATAAACTGCCCTTTTAAAATTTTAATAAAATTTAAAGCATCTTTAAATTTCGCCAATAAAAAAAATGTGGTCGGATTTCAAATAGTTCAAAACAATGTTTAATAATCTGGTCAGGTCCATATACAAAGGGGGCAAAGTTTTTATTTTTGAAAACAAATAAATAAATTTAATACAGATTTCAAATCCACCACCGATTGGCCACCGCCACTAGTGGGCCATCGGTGGACCACCCATCTGCCACTAGAGTGCCACCCCAATAGGCTTAATTGGACAAAATATAGCAGTTTTTTTCAAATTTGCATAACTTTTTCCCACGATGTTAGATTTTCAACTTCTTGTAGTCGTTAGAAAGCTAGTTCTAAGTACTACATAGTGGTAGAGGTTTGGTTTCCTGATTTTTCCATTTTGACATGTTTAAATGGCCTGAAAAAATGATGTTCTCGGTTGCAATGTTTTGGTCATAACTTTTGCATATGAAATCAAATTTTTGATTTCTTTGAGGCGTTGGAGAGAATTTGTAGTATACCACATAGTGGTTCAGATTCTTTATTAGTTTGAGAAGCAAGTTGAGCTTGGTACTCGTTTGATCACTTGTAGGTTCTTGAGATTCAGGGTGTGATTGTGTGAGAATCCAGACGAGTCAAGAGGTGAAACCTTGAGGGAGTACATGTTTTTATATGTTATTTATGATGCTACAACTAATTATTAGATTGGTGCTTCCAGGTATAGGTTTATAGGTGATTTTTAGAGTTGGTACTTTGATGGTGATAGGTACATAGGTTGTCTTCAGTTTTGAGTACATGGTTGGACATGGTTTGAGACTTGGAGTCTTGTATGGGTGATAGTTGAGTGCAAGTATAATGATGGCTATGGTTATGATAACATGGATATGTAGGTACATTTGATGCATTGGCATGACATGATCATGTATGTGGATGTTTGGTGGTGATATGGTTTGATGTTAGGACATTGTTCTTATCTTCTTGATGCTTATTTGGTTCCTTGATTATGATTACTCATTTGTGGACATGGTTAGAAAATCAGATCTGAGGTTGATTTGGTGTTTGAGTCTTGATTTCTATAGGATTATCTTCTTTGATATCTCGGTTTGTAGGTTACTAATGTGATGATGAGTGCATGTTTCAGTGGTTGGATCTATGAGTTATGCAATTGTATGGATTGATCATGCCCATTTAGTTGCAATGGGATTACCCAGATGTGGATTGCTGATATCTACCAAGTTTTATTCATTATTGTTGCAAATCTCATTAGTTAGCCTTGTCTGTGGTCATTTGTACATTGGTATGTTGCTTTGGGATTGAGAGGATGGATGATTTGAGTACTTGATTAGTCAGGTGATGGGACTTGTAGCATGTTATTTGATCATGATGTCATGATAGCTTGGTACATTCATTGGTTATACAATTTCAGTGGGAGCTTTTGATAGTGATGATTTGGTGGTGTTGGATTGGTTTGTGATGTTTTGATGGTGGTTGTATGTATCTTCTTAGCTTGGAGATCTTGGTTTCACTTGTATGTTATTGATATTGCAGTTGAGTGTGTGTAGACCTGGATGATCTTCATGGAGAGGATGGTAGTCATGATGCCATGTGTAGCTTGTACCATGGTTCAATGGGAGTTGTTAGCAGTGATGTGGATGCATCATTAGGTATGATTATCTTCATGTGATTGAAGTTATGGTTTCTTGGTTTAGAGTATGTTTGATATTATGTCATAGTTTACTCTTGATACTAGTTTAGAGTTTTGATATGGTATACGTATTCTATTGATACCAGGGTGTATGTTATGGTGCATGTGATCTCCTAGGAGGAGATGGTTAGATCATGTTGTCATGATAGGTTCCCGATTATGCGGTTGGAGCTTTGACATTGATTGTGTGTGATTCTCTTTGTATTGAGTATATTGATCATTTACTTGCTTACTTCATGATGGTGCTATATTGCATTTGTATTTTGGCATGTATTGATCGGTTATAGGTGCTTGTGGATACTTAGAGATGTAGTTGATGGTTGGAGTTCTCTTGTGATTAGAGATATTTGCTTGAGACGATTACTCTTTGGAGGTTTTAGTAGGAAGACTAAGGAGCTTTCACCTGGTTATGGAATGATAGAGGAGATTGTTCTTGGAGAGAGTCATGATGACTTGGTTATCCTGGAGGAGCATTTTCATTCCCTACTCTTGGTCTACTCGGTAGCTTATTATTTGAGAGGTATTTTCTCATTATATCTTTTAGATGTGTTATGTTTTGTGCTTTTATTCTCATGGGATTGAGTTGATTCATGGTGTTTTGGATACTCATTTGAGGACTGGTTTAGCATGAGTTTATATGCTTTATCATTCATAGATATAGATCTTGAGCTATGGATAGTTAGTTCAGGAGGATTCATTTTGAGGGATGTTATTGCATGGTTATCTCCTTGTGCTTTTAAGTTCAGGATATCTTTCTTTGATAAGGATTGTTAGGAGATGGTTTATGGGCTGATTTCCAATATTGGGGATGGTTACTATGAGTTTGATCTTCTTGTTTAGAGAGGCTTACATCCATGTTGGAATTGTTACATTGATTCATATGTTGTACTTGATCTACGAGATTGAGTGTTATGGATGTTGTTGAGGATTTTTGTTTGCGGTTGTTAGGAGATCATACTTGACACAACATTACACTTTTGAGGTGTTGGTAGAAGGACATTATGGTTTACAGGTTTTATCTTCTTCATGGTTTCTTCCTGGATGTTCATTTGGAGAGGATGGTGGCAACATGTTGTGAGAGATTATGCAGCTCTTTGGGTTGCATGTGTGGATCATTGCTATTATTATTGGTACTTCATGCTTTGATTTACTTATCAAACCTTGATATAGTGTTGATTGGTAGACTTGATATGCTTTGACATTACCTATGCAGTGGGAGTTCCTGGATATGTATGTTCTTCATTGATAGGTTTGATACAAGGAGCTTATGATTGTAGTTTATAGGCTACATATGTTCCTGGCATGGATTTACTGATGTATTGATGCCTTGGAGGTATGGATGGTTGGATGTATTAGCATGTGTTATGGATTCTATTTTTGATCATGTGGGTTTTTCAGTTGATAGCAACTTGGATAGAGCCTTTTCTATCATTTGTATTTGATGCTTATGCTCATTGATTGGTGCATCTTCACCTTGGCATGTTCCTTTTCTTCCATAGGTGGCACATTGGAGGATGAGAGGAGTTCTTGCTTGAGACAGTGGTCACTTTTTTCTTATCACAAGTAACTTGATGGAGCATGAGAGTATTGTGGAGATTCATGTGGTTTAATGTATGACTATGATGATGTATTTCATTCATTGATCCCTTATGCAATGTATACAAGAAGTGGGAGAATTTTGGGATATGGTGTTGCACACCATTGCATAAATTGATTTATCATAATATTGTAATTATATAATTATTTAGTTGTGATACACCTTGGTGGTGTTGTTAATCACACTAGTTAATTATTTGGGGATCCACTTATGTTGTATTGTAACATTGTATTATTATTTAATGTGTGTGAGACATGTGATAATAATTTAATATTGGGGAAATATTAAATAATGTGATGTCTTAGTATCCAATATTAAATAAGGGGTTAGTGGTTTTGTATTCACATGGTTTTGTGGTACATGGTTTCACCTTTCCACTAGTTGTATTATGTGTGAGCTTGTGTCTATAAAATCAAACACATGTGTAGTGTTTAGGTTGGCTAAGTGGGTTGGTTGTCATTATTGAGTCTTCTTGAGGAGTGCATTTGTGAAGCATGGCATGGGATGTGTGGATTCATGCTTGGACACATGGGAATGCATTGGAGGGCTTGATGCTTTAGATGTAACTCTTGTATTGCTTTATATCTAAATAATATGATGGAGTATGTATGCTTTTGGAGGTCAGGTTTTTCCCTCTTGAGGGTTTTCCTAGGGTATATCTTGTGTTATCTTGTGGATTTTCTATTTGGTCTATACATTTTGGCAACTTGTATGCATGTTTATCTCTCATGGGTTATGTAGGAAATGGATTAAGATTCATGGGTTAAATGCATTATTTCCTAACATGCATTACAAATAGCAAGAACAACAATTTATTTCTATTATTGGAAATAATGAATAAACTTGTTGACAGTGGTGAATGTTGTGTAGTGCAGGTTGGGAAACACAATGTGTTTTGAAGCCTGCCTTTACTTATACCCAAGCTCTATCTTGAAATGAAGATATACAAATGTATATATGGGGTTCTATTTTATCAAATAGCACATTTCTCATTAAAGGGGGACTCTATTAACCATCAATACATACTGTACTTTATAGTATGCACTTCATTCTATTTTATAAAAATTCATGTTGGAAAACCCTAGGTGTTAAGAAACAAGCAACCCAAATAGTGTTGTAAAACCATTTGCAACCCAATTGGTTAGTACCCCTCACCATGATTTGGTTGGTTTTCTCCTCCAACTCCTCCACGTGCACTCTAACCTTCAGCTTTCAATGTGTAGATTGGAAACACAGAGTGTTTTCACCCTTCTTTATCCAAACCAAAAATGTATACATTAGTCTGCCTCCAATTACCGCACTAGAAAAAGGCTATGAAAATGACAACTTTTGTTGCAAGCCACAAGACCCAGTTTTACCAGTTGGCAAGAGGTGAGAAAACTGACCTGAGGGTGCCATTAACTCTTCCCTACCATTTCCCTAATGTTTGGTCCCATCTGTCAGTTTTGTCACTTTTATCCCTCGTCTAGTGAGCCATGCACTATGTTGTCTCATCATGTTATGTATGTTTCTATGTATGGTTTTATGCATTTTTGTATGTATATAGGCGAGTATTTTCAGCATAAACATTTGCATAATTTACAACACATTGTGTTTCTAAACCTCCAAAATGGGTAACAAGGAAAACTCATATTTGTAAAGAAGCTTCTACATTGCAAAACACATTGTGTTTATAGAACTTTTGCATTGTATTTACAAAACAACAATTCCATTACAAAATTTGGGAAGCCTAATGGCCATTTATGTGTTATTATGGCCTCATCTTTATAGTTTGTATGGTATATTACACTTAATAAAAATAATTACAATAACAATGTTCCTTAATCACAACCTTATGAAACCCAACTATGCAACGATGCTTCACAACTGAACAAGCGTACATGATTTAAATGGGGAAATACTCTAATGTAAATTAAAAAATATTATTTTTTTTTGTAAATATATCTGATCTAAATACCATGGATCCAAAAGGTTCCTTTTCTATTTTGGTAGATATATCATACCAATGTAGTGTTGGAGAAATTATCCTAAAATTAACACAAATCAATTATCAGAAGGATAATTAAAAGGATGCAATATCACCCATTCACTAATGCTTTAAGAATTTCCCATGCAACACTCACACTTCAACGAGGAAACATGATTCACATAAAATTTTGTGATATAATATGTACAAAATAATGTACAATATATTTGTTTTAAATTAAGCTACAAATTGTTTCCATTCCCCACAATAAACATCTCATCTATATCTAAATTAGAAATTTTAAATGAAAAATAAATTTTGGAAATTTAACTGACCAGTACACTTGCAATTCAAGCTATGATAGCTAGAATCACCTACATCTAACTTGTAGAAGCTTCATGTCTCTTGAAGCGTCCTACTTAATCCACCTATCCTTGTTATTTTCAAATTTTTTTCCTCGCCTATATCAACCACCTGGAAGAATGACAAGTGTTAGTGATAGATTAAATTGACAAATTAAAGACATTTGGTGCTACAAAGAATTCACTTTATTCCAAACTTCACCAATATTGGATTATATGTTGTGCTGACTGCAACATGATAGCTTGTATAGACAATAAACAAACATATTAAACTATACAATGGGAATTTAATTTCCAATTTAAGCTATTGCTAACACTAGTAATATATATCAGCAATTATATATCATTTTTGTTGGCTTTGTGGCATTGATTTGTCATTGATGTCAAAGGATTTCATAGTTTGGTTTGGTCCTCATGCAAAGCTTGAGTAAGTTTCTTCAAGGATAGATGTAGGTTAAGTTTTCTTCAATGCTTTAATGATAGTGCTTGAATACAATGCTTTAATTCTTCAAGGTTTTTAATGCTTCTTGGTTACAAGAAAACAAGGGTATCTTTATTCATTTGGAGATATTGTGTATTGTTGACTGATTGTGGTTTGTCTAAAGGTTGAATATGGTTTGAGCTATAACATAAAAGCATGATGATGTGTTGTCTTTAATAATGACTATGAGAAACCCATGGATATACTTGGTTAAAGACATTAATTAAGTTTATATGGAAGTCATCAGGTTTGCTAGAAAAGAATAGTTTTCTAACTATTTAAAATTGAATGTTGGTAGAAGAAAAGAAAAATACATTCATAGGTTTTGAGATGAAAGTGCAAAACATGTTTAGAAAATGGTGGTCTTGAAAAAAAGATAAACTTGGATAGGCCGCACTTATGAGAATAAGGTTCATCTGTGGGAAAAGGAAATGCATACAAAGAAGTGATCCTTGGTGATGGAAGCATGAAATCCTTCAATCAAAATATGCAATGGTAATAAAATGTTGAGTTCTTTCCATTCAAGAATAAATTTGAAATAGAGGAGTATGGGCGTAGCAGAGCAGAAGGAAAGAAAGGTCATGGATCTGGGAAGGCTCAAGGAAATGAGTCGATGCCAATGAAGAGGAATTTGCAGATTGTGGGGAATGTGTGAAGATAGTAAAGAGCAAGAAAAAGTATGGATATTGTATGAAAGGGGTATGATTCTTTATTGAAAGATGATGACAGATTGAGTATGCTTTCTTGGTTATAATATAAAGCTTAATGATAAAGAAAGTATGATTCCAATTAGATTCAATAAGGTAATTTTTTGTACGTTATTTTTGTACTCAGAGTGACATTATGCAATGTTCAATGATATTGTTTATGACATGAAATTTGGAGGGATATATAATGTTGTGATGCTTTGTTCATGAAAAAGACATGATGACTTGAAGATAGGGATAGTTCATACTTCAATGCAAGTTCAAATTGATCAAAAATTTCTTATACAAATGTCTAAGTTATCTTGATGCTATTTATATTTATTGGTAGAAGTTTGATATATTATTGTAATGTTTTTTATTCAAAGGGAGTAAGCAGCTTTTGGTGGAGCTATGAACTAGGATACAACCATTGACAATAAAACCCCAATGGGGTTTGAACCTTAGTGGCTTAAAATGACAATACCACCTATAAACCATCTAATATGCCAATACTTTGATATATTATTGTAATGTTACAAATTGGTTTTTGATTGATTATTTCATGGTGTATTGTGGAGTAAGGTTGGAGAAAAAAGGAGATATAAGGTGGTGAATTTGTTTGTAGAGAAGATTGATATGTATATGTGGTGATGAAGCTTAAGTCAATTGATTAGTAGAGAATCAGGACAACCCCCTGAATTGAGTTTTTCTTTCATATGTTCACCTGACTACCAGTGAGGCACATTTTTATAGTGAGGCATAGAGTTTTGCCAGTGAGGCATGGTGTTTTGTAGCCAGTGAGGCTTATGTTGCTAGTGAGGCATTTTGTAGCTAGTGAGGCATTTTGTAGCTAGTGAGGCTCTGCAGTGAGGCATTTTTGATTAAGCCAGTGAGGTGATTTTATGAGTGGTTTTTTATCCCTAGAGGGTTTTTCACTCATGAAAAACAATTGTGTTATGGTGTGATTAATTTTCTAATTATATTTGTGTTTGCTCAAATATTTCACTTTTAATTGAATTTTTGAAACCTTGAATTGTTTTGATTTTACATTTTATAAGGGAAAAGTATTAAGAGATTGTTTTAAGGGTGTTTAAATTTTTTCTTACCACTAATTCACCCCCCCTCTTAGTGGTATCGTACTCTAAGAATTTTTCCATTCTGCTGGAACTATGAAGCATTGAATGTTCATTCAAATATATGAAAAACTCATCTTTCCTGGCACATGAAAGAGGCCATAACTTGCATAATCAATAAGGGAAAATAAGAAAGACAAGAAAGATACTATGTACCAGTAGAAAACTTATGTTTATATCATTAGTTTTATAGAGAACTAAAAAAATATAGATTATTGTAAGACACATTGGTTGCATATCACAGTGTGCATCAGTTATGCAAGAAGAAAGGTTAAGAAGTCAATGAAAATGTTGGTGATCACTTTGATTGACCAAAAAATAGTAGGTGATTGCATTGGTTAAATATGATAATGCACAAAATAATTACACATTGGAAAACACTTTGTGTTTCATTCTCCATTTTCAAACCTAAA
>VDFB02353871.1:0-24066 GCA_007258455.2 Sequoia sempervirens
GCCATGGTTTTATGGTTAATGTTACAGAATCTTTATGGTACTTGTTCCAATGGAAGAGTTTTAGTCTCAGATTGGCATCGACATCGAGATACACGACTTCTAGATTCTATCATCATTTTATCTACTGTTGCTTCACAGATTCCAGGGTTGTTCCAGTTTGTGAGCTTTCTAGTGTTCTATGGCATTGGGTCTACAGTTGCATTATTATGATTCCACCTAAGTCCTTTAGTGACTCTTATTTGGTTTCTTGTAAATAGAAGTATATTTCCTTGCTCACTGGATTTAGGTTCCAATGTTACTCCACAATGTTCTTCCAGTGCTTCTTTGCAGTAGTCATCTCATTGTAGGGGGGTTTTGTCCCATTGGGTTTTGCTTCTCTACCTCATTATTGCATTTGTACATGGGTACCTAATCAGGCCTTGTTGTCAGGACCCATTCATTTTTTCTTGCATTCATCCTAGCATTTAGGTGCATGCTTTTTTAGTCTCCCTAAGTTGCACTTATGGGGGCTGCTGGTGTAATTAATTATTTGATTACACTTTGCATAAGTTTACTAAGGTAATATTTTAATTCCTAGGTTTATAATTGTCTTCCTTATCTTGTTGAGCTATCTTGTTGCTCAAGATAATATTAGGGCTTTGCATGCTTTCTTTTATAAGAAAGTCTCATCTCATGTAATTATTGAATTCCTGAATAATATTATTTTTCACATCTTCTTGCAATAGCTTTTTTTTTCTGATTTTCTCTTATGTGGAAGGTTTTTTGGTTTGCATGTCTGATCTTGGTTTCTAACATTACTCTCCAAGATCTTATTGATGATGACACTTATAAAGATCAATGATTGCATCAACTTGAGATGCTTGATGAATATAATATTAATTCTCTTGAACATCTCCTAGCTCACATCAAACAATTACAACACAAACACAACATTCATGTCATCCCCTGATCATTTTGCAAGGGAGATTTTTTTCTTTTTGAAAATCAATGCAATACTAGTGCTAACATTGAAGATAAAGATAAATTCAACCCTAATTTATTGGGACCTTACATAGTTGATACCAATTATGGGTCTGGTGCTTATCTCTTAACGCAACTTGATAGAGCACCCCTTAAGGAACCTATTAATGCCACACATTTGTCTTGGTATTATCTCTAACCTCTTTGACTACTATGATTCATAAGGTGATGTTGTTTAAAGTTATTTGATGTTATTCTAAATAGCTTTCACATTGCTTCGTTCTTGACAACTAATTTTGTGTTTGTCTTGAACACTAAGGTAGTTACTTAGATTCATTTTATAATTACTTTAGGATTCATACTATTCACCTTTATCTTTTGTTAAGTTAAATCCTTATATCAGATATAGGTGTATTTAATTTCACATATTCATTTCTAATTAACAATGTTGTATCTAAAGTTAAATTGCAATATGTTTTACACTAGATCACATTAATCCTATTAAATCATGTCAACATTAATTAAATAGTTTTACCTTAAGTCATTTAATTAATCACATTGCATTTAAACATCCACACAAAGAGACACATCATAATAACATCAAATGTGCATGTCTATATATATATATATATATCAAAGTTTTATATACATCTCAATATCATATAGAAAGTCATAGTGGTCTATGAGAGCTAGACCCCTCAGGATCTGGTGCTCGTGATTAGGTCCCTAGTCATTGTGAGATGGTTGTGTTAGATCATGACTGCGAATTGTCTAGTCTAAGTGCATACTCCAGACCTTATACTCAACCAATAGCTACAAGTCACTCCTCTTCCATCCAATCCCTCTCTGCTTGCATCTATCCAAGCTCATCATGCATTCTCTCTACCTCTATTGAGGTTTGCATTGACTGTAGTGCACTCTCAGCTTGATAGAGTTATCTCCTCATGCTCTCGTATGTTACCCATAACCTCATGAAAGGTTTGTGTGACTATGGCTCCTCCTCCACAATTGATGGGGGCATGTATTCAAGATCCATCTCCTCCTCATCGATGGATGCAAGCACTATCTTTGTGGCAGCCTAATGATAGAACTCTCGTCAGTCTCTCATCACTCCTACAAGATAGATAATGTACAAATCAATAACACATCATCATGATATATATATAAATAAAGTAGATATTACTAAAAGGACAAGCGTAAAATTAAATGTCATCACCTATGTCTCCAATTAGATGAGGAATGTCAACCTCATCCTCTTTGAGAGGCATGGAGGATGTGTTGGTCTCTCTCTAACTTTTGGTCCTGATGTCTATTGTAGCTACTATTCGTGATCTAGTCCTGTAAGTATGTGAGGAGTCTCCATGCTTGTACCAATCCTCAATAGCTACCTCATTACCCTCACTTAGAGGTGGCTCCTCCTCATAATAATCATCCTCCTCATTATCCTCCTCCTCCTCCTCCTCCTCTCATCCATCCTGATCCTCATAATCAGGATCTACATCGGAATGGTACTCCTCATGGATAACATCTATAAAAATATATGTTGGCCTATACCATACCTCCTCTGATCTCTCCTCTGGCTCATCACCCTCATCTGGTGTTGGTCCCAAATCACCTATAGGAAAATCCATGGGGAACACAGGAGCTGGTCATGCATATGACCACCACTCCTTGTGCTTTTCTGTGTTGTCAACATAATTAATGTCAGATGTTGGTAGTTGGTCATGATCTAAATCAATGGAATCACTCTCATGAACATGATCTATAGTTATCTGAATAGTATCACCTAGCCTCCAGGCACTCTGCACTAATTGTCTAATGAAGGGGTACACTCTCAGTGGTGTCTGCACCTATCCAAACTATCGCATAAATCACCCTTAATAGCAAGGTCATACAACATACTCATGCTTTTGAGATAGATACCTATCCATTTGCATCTTCTATAACTATCTTGTGGGATCTAGCCACTATAGAGTGAGTAGATAAGGTCTCCATAGGATCTTGTCCTCCTCCAGCCAGTCAAATCTCACCTTCCAAAAGTGTAAATCCCCATACTACCACAAGAATCACAAAGGATAGCCAAATGCTCGTGGATATCCTGTAGCTATAGCACAATGAAATTTGACAGGCCTGGTACACCTGATATGCTCAAGGCACCACACCTATAAAAGCATACAATGGACCATATTGTTGATCTCTCAAAATACAAACTAGCCAAGATCATAATACAAGTGTGCTAAAATGTAGTGGCCCCAAGCATAGACTATACTTTGCTCATACATCCCTCGTATCAAGTGTACTAGTCCTCCATCCAAGTGTGTCACTCATCCATATGGATTGAGAACTAGTGCCACTATGTGCATCATAATCCATCTGACCACAAGAGCTCACAAATATAGTAGCATGGGAAGCTCGATCCATGCTCTAACCCTCTCATCATGTACAGGTCCACCTAAAAAATACTGCATATCTCTCTTCTTCTCTCAGAATGATCGATCCCCTAGAAATATACCCACTCTCCTCGAATGGGAACTCAAAGAATGTGGTGTACATCCTTGAGAGTGATAGTCATTTCCCCAGTGGGAAGATGAAAGGTACTAGTGTCAGCATCCCAACACTCGCACAGAGCCATAAGCATGGCATCATGGTATCTCATAGGTGGTATAAAATATGCCCAATAGATACCCATTGACTGTAAATGATTTATCTCTAACGCTGATAGCACTACCACATGATCTCTCAGAAATGTGAGTTGTCTTCCCCCTAGCTGTTGTCACGACCAGGCAAAGACCTATCAAAATCATCACAAAATGCTTTAAATTTCATCTAAATTCTTCAATTTTCACATATTTCATCATGCAAGTGTTCTAAAGTCAATCTAGTGTGCTTTTCCTAATGGCCCTAGACACTTTAGAACCCTTTTAGGACATTTTACAAAGAAACAAGACACTTCACAAAGAAACAGGACACTTCGTGAAGAAATGAGACACTTTGTGAACAAAAGGGACACTCTGCAAACAAATGGGGAACTTTCTGAAAGAAAGGGGACAACTTGTGACCATAAATTAACCTACCCATGCATTAAAATCATTAAATTATCACAAAATAACAAGGAAAAAGTTGTATAATCAACTTACCTCATAATACAGCTCGTTGTGTGCTACCTGCTCGTGAAGATCATCCAGCTGTGAAGGTGTGTAATCCCATTTGCTCAGCATATTCTTCTCTCACTCGTTGCTCTCAAGCTATAAGAAGGTAAAATGAATAGTAAGTGAAAAGTTACTTTCTTTTCCTTCTTTTAATCCCTTTTCATCTCTTTTTTACTTTTACGCATTAATATAATGTTATTATCTTTTAAAGAACTCATAACATAAATCTTCTTCATATCAACATAATGGGAGCTAGGGTATTCTATTTTTAATGACATTTGATATGTTGGAATCATGATTCCACACCTGACATCATCATCCATCTATCGTTATGTGGCATGGTACTTGGAAATTCCCTATGATACGATGTTTCTTATTCGATGTGGCTAGATTGATACCTTGATTCCACCTTCGTAAAGCAAGCGGAATCAAGGGGGGGCATACATCTACCCTCGAATTAGATTCCTAGGAGTTAGATAAAAGGATTTTTGGACAATTAATGAATGTGTGTTGTAGGATGCGACTCCTAATGTTGTGTTTGTGTAGATAAATATACTAGGGGCTTCATTCTCCCATATTTTCAATGAGTATCCTTTTATGTAATAAAGTGCATTGTTTAGAGTCGTTTAGCTTACATATGCACATAGAGTCATATGGGCACTAAAGTGGGGGCTAAATGTGTTGTATAAAATTGGACCCTTTTGAGAAAAGATACAATTTCACGCATAAGTGGACCCACTTTTGAGTTCCTTCACATCATTTACCCTTCAAAATAGCATTTATAGGCCCCTAAGACCCATTATTTTTTATCTAGAGGCTCGTTTTACCTGAGAAATCACCTAAAACCCAACAAAGAACACTTAATTATCTCATACCTTGAAAACCCACCTTCAAAAATTAGTAGTGGGACACATTCGACACCTTGGGCTAATGAGTCCCCTCTAGTGGGACCCATTCGCCAAGGGTGGTGAATGAGTCCCTTTTGAGGGAAAATTCAATTTTGAGTAGGAATTTGATTAATTTAACTTAAATTTATGGTGAATGTCGGCCTCTTATGTCTAAATAATGGGAAAATAAGGTGTTTTTTCTTATAAATACTCATTTAAAGTCATTTCACACATCTTTTTGGTCATTTTTCAAGAGCAATTCCTAGAGTCAAGTCTTCCACAACAAGTCTGATTAGCAAAATTTGAAGTTTTAGGGCAGCAAACTAGGGTTTTTGCAGGTCTTGAAGGTCACTATTTTTGTCAAAGATCCAATATTGCAAAGGGTTAATGATGGATGCCTATGGTGAATCATGAAGAAATCTATGGTGAAGAGGTGCAACTAGCCACCAAATCACACCAAAGAACTTGGTTTCATATTGATTAGATCTTCTATTCTCACTCTATCTTCAGATTAAGGTTTGCATTTTATTTGTTTATCATTTTCACATCATTTCATTTCCATTTTTCATGTGTTGTAAGGTTTCTATGGCTGAGATCTTGCATCATACAAATCATCTTTCAATTTCTTATTCTAGAACAATAGAATAGGACTTTTGTCATATTTCATATCTTCCTAGTATTTAACACATCTAAGGCTAGGGTTTTATGCATATTTTTCTCCATTCAAGGTTTAATTACCTAACTAGGGGTTTGACTGAGGAAAACCCCACATTAGACAAACAATTTTGAGTTGTTTTGCAAGAATTTTCTAAGATCCTGAATCAGGTTCCTGTCAGAAATTGTTGTATAGGTGTCAAGGTGCAGAACAGAACTTTGAAGATGCTAAAATTTGAAAGTGGATTGATTCACCATGCATGGCGTATGAGTCCCTCCTGAGGTGAAAATTTGAGTCAAATGCATATTCTAGTTCCCGGTTGATAGAAAATAGCTTAGGTGCAGAAAAACCCAGAACTAGGACTGATTCGCCCAAGGTGGCAAATGAGTCCCAGTTAGCTTAAATTTAGACTTCATCAGTTTTCCAGATTGTTTTCCAATCTTATCCACTTTCCTAGGTGCACATATTCTGAAAAAACTTTCTATTTGATTTAGTTTACATTTTTGTTCATCCTTTTAAAGCTTTTTGCAAACAACACTATGTTTTCAAACATAGCATAAACATAGATTTTTCATTCATAATCAGTCAAATAGATCACTTAATTTCTTTTAGTTCATTTAATTTAGTTCATATAACATCACACATAACATAATTTGAATGAATCCTTTAGCATTTTTGGTCATACCTCTCTCCTTTTAGGTGAAAAACCCTAGAAGAGCTAGAAAGGTGTAAGGTGCCAAAAATCTACAGTTCAACATCATTCTCTTTTTTTTTCTTCTAGATCTTGTTCATCTTCTTTTCTTCAACAACATCAACATTCTTTCGTGGAATAGAGGGTTTAACATTCTTTCCTCCACAAAACTTAGCTATGTGTCTTGGTTTATTACATTTATAGCATATGACACCTTGCAGAGAAAATATGATTCTTGCCATTTAGTATTTGCATTCAAAAGCCTTATGCACAAAACCATTGCATGGGTAACAATAACCATGAAATCATTGAGATACCATGCCATTATTATAACCATTCATCATTTTTCTTTTGCATTCACTAGCCTTATGATCAAATCTATTGCATGCATAACATTGGCCAGAAAATGATTGATAATTTTGATTCATCCTTCTTTTACATTCTACAACTCTATGCCCAAATTTATAGCAAGAATAATCGTGACCTTTAAAATATGGATACCTTTGTGTAGTTGGTTCTCTAATAGGGGGTCTCTTAAAATATTTATTTTGGTTCCAAACATGTTTGATATTGTTCTTCTTATCTCAAGTATCCCTTTTTTCATTATTCTTCTTCTCAACATTATTTGGAGTCTTATTTTCCTTTGATATTTCTCCTTTTTCAAACCCCAATCATTCTTTGTCCTTATGAGTTTTTGACTAGGACGAATATCATAAAGTAAGGTGGAGCTCTTCTTGAAAGTGTCTTCTTGACTCTTTGATTTCTCCAAATATTTCCTTAGAGACACAATCTCCTCTTTAAGCTTTGATCATTTTACAAAATTTTCTTTCAATTTGGCATTCATGTAGTTTTCAACTCTTTTTCCTTCTCCAACTTGCACTTACAAATTAGTGATTGTCTCATTTTATTTTTTGATTTTCTCATTTGTTTCCTTGAGTTGATATTTAACTTTGTTGACTTGATTCCTCAAATTTGTGATAAAAATATCTACTTAATATTTTCTTTGAGATCTCTATTCTAATATTCTACTTTATCCAAGTCATCAAGAGAATATATAAGTTGTCCTTCCATATCAAATTCATAGTCTACTTTAGTAAATCCTTCCATTGTAAGTTCTTCCAAAGGTATAGGATACTTCCTAGTTGCCATGTGTTCAATCTCCAAGATCTACCTCAATGGTGGCAGATTTAAATAACATTACTCTAATACCAATTGTTGAACACCCAAAATATTGTGAGGGGGTGAATCGATATTCCTTGAAATTCAATAACTTTAAAGTGCAATTAAAAGCATCTCATTAAACTTAAAAAAATAGAAAGAAACAAGTAAATAATGCACCACAACAATCAATAAAAGAACACCTAATTTTACATGGAAAACCCTTGAAAGGGAAAAACCATGGTGATGATTAAGTCACTATATATCATAACTAGTTACAATAGATCATATTTTAAGGGACTCATTGCATAAGGAAGATCACTTCTTCTTGAATTACAAATGTACATTAAAAAATGGCTCACTTCCATAGTTTGAACTTTTTATAATGTATTTTTTATATTTGAAGATACAGTTCCTTTTTCTACTCTAAAAATTTAATTTACACACTTCATCCTTCACTATCACTCTTATATGCATGCACAATATTACAACTATCACATTATACTCTACTCTCTACACTCAAATAATGAATTATCCTTCTTTATACATATATATATGTATATATATATATACATATATATAAATATATATATCTTCTACAATTAGTCAGACCAACAAATAGGTCACCTAAAGGAATGAAATGTATGACCCTCAAACCTTTCGACCCAAAAATCCAACATACATGCCTTGTGGAAATAGCCAAAGCATGTTCTTCACCAAAATAGGTTGGAATGACCTATAGATACTCTCATGAATTTTCTCCATACACAATTCAATCTTGCATTACCAAAAACCCCTTAAGTTGGCACCACACAACCAAAGCGATAGAGAAACAACTGAATGAACCAATTTTTCATCCAAAATATAATGTGTGGAACACCAAACTACTTGAAACTTACAGTTCACACACATCAAACATCTCCAAGCACTTCTTGAAATCTGTAAAATACAATGATCATCTATGGTGGAATGTAGAGCATTGCAACATGAACTCTGCAACTGTAATTGTGTCTCTACTTATTCCAATACTCTTTCATTAATATCTTATGCTACAAAATACATAAAACCTTGAAAATTTGGATATGGAATCCTTTAATATGTACCATTATTTCCTCAAAACTTCATGATAAGATAATGTAATGCAAATTAATGCGGACCACAAAATTTTTCCTCTACTACACGCAAAATACACTATCTCAGTCCAAGACAACTAATTTCCCAAAAAAAATTGGTCTTCTTTGGAATATATTAATACTAATTCACCATCAATTCGATAATGGGTTTACATCAATGACAACACCACACACCATCATGCTCATGTTTCCAACACTTAGGGTTATGGGTATAGAGTTTATTGCTATGGGTATGGAGTTTAGGGTTAAGTGTATAGGTGTTAGGGTTATGTGAATAGGGTTTTGGTAAGTTAAATTGATTGTAAGCCCAAAACTAAGAAAAAAATGTACATGTATTGTTAAGTTTAAAGAATGTAAATTTTTTGTAAAGATATATAGATCACCTAACAAGGAGGTCAAGGAGATCAGCTAGATCAATGAGGTCAAGGAGATCAACTATATGATGATCATTAATGTCTTATGTTAATGATGATTATGATATCAATGTATTAATAATGATGTTTGTAATGGTGTATGTGATTTATGATACATGCAGTTGAATGTTAATGTAGAAATATGTGTATAGTTTAAAATGAAACTAAAATGTATCTGATGAAAAATGTTTATGTATGTTGTGGATATGAAATGTAAAATACACGTAATATTATAAGATGCTTAGAATAACAAATCTAAGCATTTCATATGAAAAATAAATGATGATAATATGCTTAAATAAAAAATATAAACACTTAAGATGAAAACATTAAATGATCATAAGATGCTTAGAATAATAAATCAAAAAACTTTAGATAATAATGCAATGATGATAATATGCTTCAAATAATGAATATAAACACTTTAAATGAAAATTCAATGATGATAAGATGCTTAGAATAGGAAATATAAACACTTAAGATAAAAATACAATGATGAGAAGATGCTTGCAATAAAAAATCTAAAGAATTAAGATGAAAATTCAATGATGAGATGAGTTGGATGGAGATGAAGACTAGGAAACCATCTTGATACATTGAATGTAGGGACATATGGAAGAAATAAAGCATTAATGTGCACATACAATCCTTGATTATGAAAGAGAAAAATGATGGTGACTAGAGGGAAGGGATTGGATGGGATTAGGTGTATTTGGAATATAATAGTTGAACTACAATTTAGAGATTTCTTAATTTGATCATGCATGTGATACTGTACACTAAGTTATGAAGAACAAAGGTGACTATATATCACATGTATAGGACTAGTGCAAGGGTTTAGGGATGAGGGTATATGATATGGGGTTTAGGGTTGAGTGGACAAGGTTTATGATTAAGAGTGTACATTGTTTAGGGTATAGGGTTTAGGGTTGAGGGTATAGGGTATAGGGTTGAGTATATGGCTAAGGGTTTAACCTATTGGCTTTAGTTCCTAAGGTTCAGGGATAAATTTTAGGAAAATGGCTATATATGGTATAGGGTTTAGATTTATAGGTATATAGTTTAGGGTTAAGTTTCATATCTATCCTTTCTACTCTCCTACCCATCTCTAGTATTCTTTATCTCACTTCTCTCTATCATCTAGATCTATCTCTCTCTGCTATCTACCTCCCATTCATATCTCTCCCCTCATCTTTACTTATCTACTTCTCCCTCCCTCATTATGTAGATGTTTCTTCTCTTTATATCACATATATCTTTCTTTTCCTCTCTTCTCTATAAATCACCTCTCTCTATCTCTCCCTTTAATATCTCTAAATTATTCATTATTTAGGGTGTAAAGCCTATGGTTTATTGGATTAGGGTTGATTGTTTAGGGTATAGGGTGTTGGATTGATGGTATAGGGTTTAGTATATGGTTAAGGTTTAAAGCTATTGGATTTAGTTCCTAAGGTTGAGGGATAAGGTTTAGGGAATTGATGATATAAGGTATAGGGTTTTACGTTAAAGGTGTAGAGTTTAGAGTTAAGTCATACATCCCCCCTCTACTTTCCTCCCCATCTAGATACTATTCTCTATATCACTTATCTCTCTCCTCTAGATCTACATCTCTCTATCTAACTTCTCTCTCTTTCCCCTACCTACCTCCCCTTCCTATCTCTCCCCTCATTTTTCCTTATCTACCTCTCCCTCAATCCCTATGTAGATGTCTCTTTTATCTATCTCAAATATCTATTTATCTACCTATCTTCTCTATATATCACCTCTCTATATCTCTCTCCCATGTCAATCTCTCCTCTCTCCCTTTAATATATCTAAATTATTCATTATTTATGGTGTAGGGCCTATGATTTATGGGTTTAGATTTGAGGGTATAGGGTTGAGTATATTTTTAAGGTTTTAACCTATTATCTTTAGTTCCTAAAGTTGAGGGATAAGGTGTAGGGAATAAATGGTATAGGGTATATGGTATAGGGTATAGACTTTAGTTCCCTAGAACTACCTCTCTCTATCTAACCTCTATATATATATGGTTTAGGGTTGACGGATAAGGTTTAGGGTTATGGGTATAGAGCTTAGGGTTATGTGTGTAGAGTTTAGGGTTAATTGTATAGGTGTTAGGGTTAAGTGCATAAGTTTTTGATAAGTTAAATCCATGATAATCCCAAAAATAAACAAAACACATACATGTTTTGTTTAGTTAAAAGAATGTACATGTTTTGTAAAGGTAAATCCATCATTCAAACCTAAAAATAAGCAAAACACATATGAGTTTTGTTAAGTTAAAATCATGTACATTTCTTGTGAAGGTAAATCCATCCTCCAAAATCAAAACTAAGCAAAGCATGTACATGTTTTACAAAGTTAAAAGAACCTACTAGTTTTGTTAAGTTAAAATAGCGTACATGTGTTTGATAGTATAGGTGCTCCTAAATGGAGGCAAAAGTGAAAACACTTAACTTTATGGAATAATAATGCATACATGTTATGGAAACCTAATGCGTACTTTTTTTAAAGTTTATATGCATTCACAATTTCCAAAATATCACATTATATTCATGCTAAAGGTCCCACTACAACAAGATCTACTTTCTATGCACGTGTTTTCTTACTATGTAAGAGATATATTTGTTTTATTTGAGTTAAAATTATTGAAATGCATTAGAATATGACAATTAACTGATTGTTAAATATTTTTTTGTTTGTATAACATTTTTTATTGTCAATTTTGATGACTATTTCATAGATAATTTGTTAATTTGTTTAAGTAATTTATCATTTAGATGTCAAAGGAGAGTTAATTTTTTAAGTAATTTCATGTATGTTTAAGGGGTATGTGTAGGATCATGATGGGCCAAAAAGTGGCAATATATGGGCATGTGGTTGACGACTTTTTTTTAACCCAAAATTGATGAAATGAAAAGGGTTTTTAAAAGAGATTCTCAGCTTTCCACCAATATAAATTATGCTTTAATTTGAATTTAATAAATAATTATTATTCATTTTCTATTTGAATTACGACTAAAAACCTAATTGATAGGATGATTGTAAAACATCTATAGCTTTCAAACAATCTAACATTTTTTCAATCCAAAAAATGTGTCAAATTCTATGCTTTGCATACTATAGGATTAAAAAAAAAAATGAATTTCATGAAGTTTTGACCAAGTTAAGGTGGTCAGACATACGATTTTTTATATTTTTAAAACGTTGTAATAAAAAATTCATAATTAATTATTTACTTGGAAAAAAATTACAAAAAATATGCATCACATCGGAGACATGAGTCCTCTACTTATATCTAAAATATTATAAAGAAATATTATCATTTTATTGTGGTTAGCATGGTCAGACAGACACCTACTTCTTATTGTTTCCCTGAAATTTAAGTACTATTGTATTGAAATTTTAAATTTTCACCAAATAGATTTTATTTTATTTTAAATAAACCTAGTATTTTAGAAACTACATTAAATTTTCTACAAATTCTATTCTTACATATTTTTGAAATAATATAGATAACTTATTCATTTTTTTACGTCAAGTTTCCTAACTCTGATTTTTCTAAATTTTTTGCCACTTAAGGCCATGTTTTTTCTATGATGATCCTGCACATACCCTAAGTAATTTCGTATTTGTTTAAGTAATTTCATATATGTTCAAGTAATTTCATATATGTTCAAGTAGTTTCATATTTTTTAAAGTAATTTGATCAAGTAAATAATTTTTGTTCAAATTACAATATTTATTAACATATATTCACAATTTTTTATTTAAGAACAATTGATATTAACTGTGTGAAGGAATAAGTGAGGACCATCGAAACAACTTGATGCAAATAAAAAAAAACAAAGGGAGAACATGAAAAGACTACGTGAAATGAGAAAAGTTGGAGAAGAAGGTACATAATCTATACAAACTAAAATTAATGTAAAATCAAATATCGAAACACATATTAAAGATATAAATGATGAATCAATTTTACCAAATTCAAACCAAGAACAAGTTCCAAACATCACACCTATTGAGACAAGGAATCATCAATCAAATGTACAAAATGTAAACCAATAACACACACCAATCATAATATCTCCTCGAATTATCCATAAAAACCCAAATTATCTAATTGACATAGATGAAAATATATTGAAACCAATGTCTGAAAAAATTCCCTATCACACTTGTAGAATAATGACTAATAAAATATGGAAAACCTATTGTGAGAGCTTAAGTGAAATTGGAAGGTTCCAATTGTTTGTTAAAATGATTAAAAATATTAATTTTAGAGACACTATGAAGATCCTTGGCTTAATGGGTTGGGGCCCTAGCTCGGTTGGCTAAATCTTTCCTATTGCAGGAGGTTGGTCACGAGGTCTAGTCTCCCCCACCCCCATGGTACTAGAGGGTGTGTCACGCCAGCGCCGCCGGTCACATTAAAAAGTTTACCAAGCGCACTGCAGTCTAAAAAAAGAAAAAAAGATCCTTGGCTTAAGATCATCAAATAACAATAGTGAATGAAATATTGTAACAAATATAATTAGTGTGTATCAATCAATAGGCTCAATATCATGCACTAAAGAGAGCAATATTACCTGACTTGTTCTTACATCAAATATATTAAGCAACAAAACTAAAAAATATCATTTGATTACTTAAAAAAGTAGGCCACTAAAAATAATTAGAACACTATTAAATTCAATTAGGAGACGTCAAACAATTGAGGATCTCAATTTAGTAATTCTATATGGGAATTTTCAGGTAGACTTCCACACAAAGACAAGGTTGTTGATGCATTAAGAGCATTAATTGAATTTTTTTGGCAAGATAACACAAGAGTATCACCCAATCAAAGAGATGTTGTTAGAAGGAGAATATGATCTCAAAATTGTGAACCACATCCTAAATACTTTTTGGATATGACTCAAACTCAATTTTAGGTATGTGTAGGATCACGATGGGCCAAAAAGTGGCAATATGATGGGTATGTCACTGATGACTTTTTTTTTACCCAAAATTGATGAAACGAAAAGGGTTTTTAAAGGAGATTATAAACTTTCCACCAATATAAATTATGCTTTACTTTGAATTTAATAAGTAATTATTACTCATTTTCTATTCAAATTATGACTAAAGTCCTGATTGATAGACTGATTGAGAAGCATCTATAGCTTTCAAATGGTATCATATTTTTTGAATCCAAAACATGCATCACATTCTATGCTTCACATAATATAGGATTTAAAAAAAAATTTAATTTTATGAAGTTTTGACTAAGTTAAGGTGAGTGGACATGCAGTTTTTTATATTTTTAAAAGTTGTAATAAAAAATTCATAATTAATTATTTACTTGAAAAAATTACAAAAAATATGCATCACATCGGACATGAGTCCTCTACTTCTATATCTAAAATATTATCATTTTATTGTGGTTAGGGTGGTCAGACAGACACCTACTTATTTTTTCCCTGAAATTTAAGTACTATTGCATTGAAATTTCAAATTTTCACAAAATAGTTTTTTTTTTTAAACAAACCTAGTGGTTTAGAAACAACATTCAATTTGCTACAGATTCTATTCTTACATATTTTTGAAATAATATAGATAAATTATTCAAATTTTTATGTCAAGTTTCCTAACTCTGATTTTTCTAATTTTTTTGCCACTTAAGGGCCTATTTTTTCCATGATGATTCTACACATACCCTTTTATGAAAATTTTATCCAAATTTATCCTTAAGTAAGAACTAGTCAATTTTTTTTTTGAAATGATCAAACCTTTTTATGCTAAGATAAGTCATGCATGCACTACATGTTGTGATAGGATGCATATTGAATTTTCTATGCATTATGATATTTATTGCCATATATGTGTTAATTTGCATACTAAGGATGTTTTGCAGGAATGTGGTATACAAGTCCCTCCTAAATCATCAAGAGATTTTATTTCAAGTTTATTATATAGAAGAGATGATGGGTATGTGTAGGATCATCATGGAAAAAATAGGCTCTTAAGTGGTAAAAAATTTAGAAAAATTAGAGTTAGCCAACTTGATATAAAAATTTGTATAAGTTATCTATATTATTTCAAAAATATGTAGGAATAGAATATGTAGCAAATTGAATGTAGTTTCTAAACTACTAGGTTTTTTTATTAAAAAAAATCTATTTGGTGAAAATTTGAAATTTCAATGTAGTAGTACTTAAATTTCAAGCAAAAAATAAGAAGTAGGTGTCTGTCTGACCACCCTAACCATAGTAAAATGATAATATTTTTTTATAATATTTTAGATATAAGTAGAGGACTCATGTCCCGATGTGATGTATATTTTTCTGTAATTTGTTTCCAAGTAAATAATTAATTATGAATTTTTTATTACAACTTTTAATAAATATAAAAAATTCGTATGTCTGACCACCTTAACTTGGTCAAAACTTCATGAAATTCATTTTTTTATTTTTGTAATCCTATAGTATGTGAAGCATAGAATGTGACACATGTTTTGGATTCAAAAAATGTGATACTATTTGAAAGCTATAGATTTTTTTCAATCAACCTATCAATCAGGACTTTAATCATAATTTGAATAGAAAATGGATAACAATTACTTATTAAATTCAAAGTAAAGCATAATTTATATTGGTGGAAAGTTGAGAATCTCCTTTAAAAACCCTTTTCATTTCATCAATTTTGGGTTAAAAAAAAGTCATCATCCACATACCCATCATATTGCCACTTTTTGGCCCATCATGATCATGCACATACCCTGATGTAAAAGATTTTTATAAGAAGTTGTGTTTGAAAGGAATGTGTTACTTGTGGTGGTTTGCAATATTTTCAATAATTTCTATATTTAGAGAGCACACATGAAATTGGAAAAAAACTAGTTACTTTTAGAAAATGCAAGATAGTGATATATCATGCGGTTAAATATGGAAAAGAGTTGAAGAGATGTGAGTTAGTGAATACAAATATTTCTATAGCTGAATTTAGGAGGACTTTTCAAGAGAAAATATTTAATGAGTAAACAATGTATACACATAGAGCTCAATGGTTGGATGAAAAATGCAAGTTATGTAAGGATACATTTCCTCTTGGTACCATTGTTTCTATTGTATATTTTTCTAAGAATTATAAATTGCCACCAAAAAATTAATTGTAATCGTAGTATTACAACTGTCTTCAAGTTACTATTTGTGTACACATAGCATTCATACATGAACAATATATCATAGAGAAAGATAGAAAGAAATTAAGGGAGTATCACTTCTACATCAGTGATGATTTTAATCATTCCATAGAGTTTGTGCAAGGCTGCTTTCATTTTTTCTTTGATAATTTAAGTGAAAGAAATATGAGATACAATCAACACATCATATTTTCAAATAACTGCATGCCATAATTCAAAAATTAAAGGATGTTCTATTGGTTGAATAGGATACATGTGACAACTGGTGTTCAAAGTTTTTATAATTTCACTGAGGTTGGAAATGGAAAGGGTGAACATGATGGTGTCATAGAATGTATAAAATAAACCTAGTTAGAGAGGACTTGAAGTACCAAGGTGGTGCTAAGTTGATCGATGCAACAAAAATTGTGCAATGGTGTAACTCCACAATGGGATTGGGTAATCAAGGTAAGTCTACAGTTTCTAGATATTTTTGGTTGGAAAATAAATCTAATATTCCAAACTACCAATATTGTTGCACAGTTATAGGATCAAGTGAGTTTCAATCATTTATAACTTCAAATGCAAGTTCATTTCCTATTTATACAAGAGAGATTGCATATTTTTATCGTTCATGTATGGATTTTGTATGGGAAGATTATGAGTCAAAATAGTGGGTTGATGAATGGTCTTATAGAACTTTAGTTCCCATTGACAGATATCAAGTTCCACAAGCACTAAAGTTGAACCCAATGGAAGTATCGATGGACTTTGATCATGTATGATCTAACCAAGTGCAACCAAGTAATGTGATTTACTAATTAGTTGATGAAAAGGAGGGAAATGGGTTCACCATAATGAAATAAAGTGATGAACCCAATTTCACTCTAATTTAATTCAATATGTGTGCTATATTATGAAAATGAATAATAGAAATTAAATTTAACTCAATTACCAATCAAAAGGAAGATCTAAAAAGGCTCAAATGCGGTGTACCTTTTGTAGAAAGTGCTTCTCATGGGTCACTAATGACTCATTTTCCCTATCGTAAATGGGTCCTAGCTATGGCTCCGAAAACTTAGTTTCTAGGTTTTGTTGCTCTCAGTCTACACTTCCAAATTCTAGTTAGGCACTGTTGAAGAGTCCAAAATATAACTTGTAGCTCAGTTCCCATGATTTTTCAAGAAATGTGACAACATTGACAACTTTGCAACTTTCTCCAATTTTTGTCTCCCATTTATCTTCAACCTAAAACCTACAATCACACATCAAAGGAGAGAAAAAAGAAAATTTGTTAAGGAATAGGTGTTTGCCTTGGTCAAAACCCATTTTGGTAATTAAACCTTGAAATGAAATAGAAATGCATAAAGGAATGATGAATGAACAAATGCAATGTCACAACTCACCACACCTTATTTGAAACCTTGGATAACAAATTTGCAAACTTGTATGAAGTGGCCTTAATGAATGTAGATCTTGATCTTGAACTTGATGTGAAACAATTCCTTTGAATATGCTTGATAGATCTTGAATGCTACATCACAACATTAGCTCTAACAACATGCATGATGCAATCCATCTTTGACATGACAATAGGAATATTGATTACTTTAATATTCTTCTTCAAATTTTCCCTTGAATGCATTGGGAATGCTCTTGAATGATCTCTTGATCATAAGCTTGCTATTAGGATCCTTGCATACAAATTATAGCTAAAACTAAGTGAAATAACCTTGTATTTATACATATCTTAACATTAATTCCTAAAATTCAAATATCACAAGCCGACATCAAATCATGGATTTGAAATCATTAAAATACTACTAAAAAAATATTTCAAAGAGGGGTAATAGGTCTAAGTGAGGACCCATTTTCCATGTGGAAAATGGGTCCTAGGCGACTCACCTAGGACACACTTCAAGCAATGTGAAATGTTATGTAAAATAGTGTCCTAGGACCTAGTGAGGACCCATTCGCCATGTGGAAAATGGGTCCTAGGTCACCTACCTAGGACACACACCTTCTAAAATTAAGTGTTGTGTAATGGAATTTATGAATATTGGGTTTTATCCCTTGAGATTTACAATTAATTAGGCTTGGATTTGAATTAAAGGGTCCAATTAAGGAAAATTAACCATAATTAATTAATAAGCCCTAGATTAGTGTGAAAGTGTAAAGATACATTTTACAACACCCTAAATAATGCATAATTAAGTACATTTAGTTTAAAAGGGCCCTAGACTTAATGTGAATATGAAATACATATTACAACACTAAATTAAGTAAACATTGGGCTCATTTTAATATTAATTATTCCCAAATTAAGGAAAAAGGGATAGCTTTTCTATTACTACATTTTTCCCCCACTTTAGTGAGAGTATGACCCCATGTCAAAATCACACTAAAATAGACATTCTAGACACATATTTATTCAAAAATGGCAAGGATACGCAATCATACAACATCAAAGACAAAGAAGATCAAGCCTAAATGGTCCAACATGATGTGGAACACATCTAAGCTATCATTTTGTGCTCACTCTGAGGTAGAAAAACTCTAAGCTATCCACTAGGTGAGTCTTCCAAAAGGGGTTGGAAAATGAAAGAACCATATTAGGCTCCCATACCATATCAAATCTATCCTCCTGATAAATTCAATAAGACACCATAATGCTAGGCAAGGCACCACAAGAAAGAAAGGTGTGTTATGCTAGGTGGCCTTGAATTTAGGGTTTCAAGCTCTATATGGCTTAATAATCTATATTATTCCAAAAACCTATGAACATAGGGAAGGCTCCACAGGAAAGAAAGGTGTGTTATGATTGTTGGCCTTTATTATGGTTCAAGCTTGACAAGGTTAGAAAGTTGCATTATGCCAAACTGGTGCAGGAGCACCTAAGGAACAACTGGCAATTTCTTAGGTAAAGAAGAAACCTAGAGGGTTAATTTTGGTTTTGTTTTTCCTAAGGTCATTTTGACCATTGTGTTGGGTGTTTAGGGATGTTTTTGATCTATTGGAAATAATTTGACAAGTGTTAAATAGGTTTACAACATCATCTTCCTAAGTTGTCAAAAGTTGGCAAAGGGTTGGAAAACACAGTGTATTTTATAACACTTACCATTAGGTCATCCAAGGCTTGACCCAAGCAGCTAAATTGTTTTGAAGGCCTATTTAAGGCATGCCTCAACCATGGAATAGGTTTGGAGGTATTATTGTTGAAGTGACATTTGAGAAGCTGAAGGAAACAACGTTCTAAAAGACAGTTTTCTAAGTTTTGTTATCATATTGAGCTTTAATGGAATAAAATTTACTGTTATTATGTTTGTAGAATGTAGTATGAACATTGTGCAAGCTTAGTGTGCCATCCTTTTGATTTTATAGATTGTTTCCATTTTTTATTTGTACATAGTTTGATTACTATCTTTTCTGGCCTATATCAGGCAGTTTTGAGAGAATGGAGTCCTAGAGCACTCTCCCACTGTACACATTGTACGGCCCCTTGGGAATAGTGTCTACACTCCCTTAGTGTAAATATGGTAGTTTTTAGGGTTTGTGGGAGTGCAAGAGATGCTAGCAAAGCTTTGCCCTAGGTGAGCCAGGCAGGGTCCAGGTAGGGTAAACTTGAAGAAAAAGACTCATAACTTGCAGGGGAATTGAGATTTTTGAGAAATTCCTTTTGGTGAATTTTGTTCAGGGTCCTAGAAATGCATGGTAGTTAGGAGGAGGTTTTATCAATTCATTTGGTGGGAGAAATTTCTGAGTCTGAAACAGCTTTGAAAAGCTTAGAAACCCTAGGGTTTTTGACCAATTTTGTGTGTGGGCATTGTGTGGGCTATGCAGGCTTGAAACCCTAGAAATATTTGAGGTGTGAGCATGAGAAACTCAAACCTTAAGCAAAGAACCTAGATCTTTTGATGGGTTTAGGAGAAGATAGCAATTTATCTCTGTTCAGAGGCCTAATTGGGGCTCTAGGCTTGTAGCCCTTTTCAAACCCTAGGAAGGGATTTTGTGAAAGCGATGGAAATTTGGAATCTTGTGATTGCATAAGGACCCTAGATAGGCTATTTTTAAGCTTTTGCAACACCTTCACAACCCTACAAGAATCTAGCAGAAGGTTGAGGAAATCTGGCCTTTAAAGAAGAGTAAGGGCCAATGGAGTGTATATGGCGAAGCCCCAAGGATGGCTTGGTAGAAGGAAAGCATGTTGATAGTGGGGTTGGAAAATAGAAGAAATGGCACCTAGACCTGAGGTAGGACCACTAGGGCAAGGTGGAAGAGACACCTAGGAGTTCTTAGGAGCAAGGACTTAGAGCATGGGGCAGTGAGTGTGTCATCCAACCCTAACCTATCAGATTGGTATCAAAGCGAGTGAAAGATTTGGGAAGAATTTTATATGTCAGAGGTTGAGTCTAGTGATTCTTCCATCATGGTGACCAATGCAGAACTAGCTAAGATGGTTGAAGAGCAGGAAGAAGACAATAAACAATTGAGGGAAAGAATAGCCCAACTTGAGCAAGCAGTGAGGAGTGCACAGTTTGAGGGAAGAATACCAAAGGAAGAAGAGGTTGCAGAGGAAGATAAGACCCCTGAACCTAACCCTGTTTTGAAGGAGGAGACTTTCTTGAAGGCATTGAAATCTTTGAGTGGGAAAGCACTTGAAGGCATACCACTTTTTAGTGGAAAGATGGAAGCTGATCTAGTTATGGACTGGATAGAAGGAATGGAAAACCATTTTGAGTGTGATGGAGTCACAGAAGCACAGAAGGTAAAGGTGGCCAAGTCAAGACTAAGAGGATTTACCTTGACATGGTGGAAGTTCATTCAGACAGAGAGGGAAAAAGAAGGCAAACAACCCATATCAACTTGGAAAGGAATGGTTGCCAAGGTGAAAGAAGCCTACATGCCAGATGACTATGAGATTCAACTACAAAAGAAGAGGCAAAGCTTAAGGAAAAGAGATCAAGATGTAAAAACTTATACTAAAGAGTTTTAAAAAATTTGTATGAGGTCCAATGTGACAGAGGATGAGAGTCTCAAAGTGGCTAGGTACCTCAATGGCCTGAAGTGGAACATCCAAGAGGAGATGGCTCTTTTAAGTCCCAAGACAGTACATTAGTGTTACCAATTAGCTATCAAGATTGAGGAAAGAAGCAAGAGGAAGCAAGATCAGGCTTCTAAAGGCAGTGGCAAAGGCAAGGATCAAAGAGATCAAAGAGGACAACGTGGTGGCTACCAAGGTAGAGGAAATGATCAAAGAAACCAAGGTGAGTCTAAACTCACTGAGCATGGAGGTGAAACATCTTCTAGAGGAGGATATAACAGAGGTAGAGGACCTCAAGGAGGTTCAAATAGAGGAAGAGGAGAAGGCAGGAGAAATTCTTATTTTGCAAACATGAAGTGTTATCATTGCAATCAAATAGGCCATCCTGCTTATAGATGCCCAGAGAAAGCATCTTCATCTAGCAATGAAAAGAGAGTGGCTTATGAACAAGAGGACATTATGAGTCCTAAAGCATCTGAGATCAGTCATATAGAATTTGAGGTAGGAGAGAATCTGATGTTTAACAGAGTTTTGATCAGACAAAAAGTCAAGGAGGAACCTAAACAAAGAAGATCTCTTTTTAAAGTAAGGTGCGAGATACTTGGTAAAGTATGCAAGGTTATAGTAGACTCAGGTTCAACAGATAATATAATCTCAGAGGAGGTATTAGAAAAACTAAAATTGGAGAAGGTACCCCACACTAACCCCTACAAGGTCACATGGTTGAAAAAAGGGTAGAGTGTTTTAGTAAATGAGCAAGTAACGGTGGAGTTTTCCATTGGAGGATATAAAGACAAGTTAAATTGTGATGTGTTACCCATGGATGGATGCCATCTACTACTGGGAAGACCATGGCAGTATGAAAAAAGTGTTATTTATGATGGGAAAGAGAATACCATTTCAATCAAAAAGGATGGAAGGACCTTCAAGCTCCAGTCACTGTCAGAAGAAGAAGATGGACAGTCAAAGGCACCAAACATCATGTTGAGCAGTGGTAAGGAGTTCCTTAAGAACCTACACCAAGGCAATGAAGGATATGTGATCATGATGCAGTCCAAAGAGGAAGAAA
Organism: Sequoia sempervirens; assembly: GCA_007258455.2. Taxonomy (NCBI): domain Eukaryota; kingdom Viridiplantae; phylum Streptophyta; class Pinopsida; order Cupressales; family Cupressaceae; genus Sequoia; species Sequoia sempervirens. Next base: position 22,322 of record VDFB02353871.1, read on the forward strand.
AGGCTGAAAAGATAGTCTTACCAGAAGCAATCCAAAGGTTACTTGATAAGTACAAGAGTATAGTCAGTGATGGTACACCTGCAACTCTACCACCAAAGAGAGCCATAAGTCATCAAATTGAATTCATACCTGGAGCCTCATTGCCTAACACAGCAGCATACAAACTCACACCAGATTAGAATTTGGAGGTAGCTAGGCAAGTGCAAGAATTATTGGATCAAGGACTAATTCAAAAGAGCATCAACCCATGTACAGTGCCGGTGGTTTTGGCAACAAAGAAAGGAGGTAAGTGGAGGTTGTGTACTAATTCTAGAGCAATAAATAGAATCACAATCAGATATAGATTCCCTATCCCTAGGATTGAAGACTTGATGGATTGTCTAGGAGGAGCTCAGTTCTTCACCAAATTGGATCTCAAGAGTGGATACCATCAGATCAGAATTAAGGATGGAGATGAGTTGAAGACAACATTTAAGACAAATGATGGGTTATATGAGTGGAGAGTGATGCCATTTGGTCTCTCCAATGCCCCTAGTACATTCATGAGGCTCATGAATGAAGTGCTAAAGGACTTTACTGGTATATTTGTGGTAGTGTACCTTGATGACATCCTCATATACAACAAGATAGTAGAAGAACATTTGAAACAAGTGGAGCAAGTTCTTAGAAGGTTGCAAGAAGAGAAGTTGGCAATCAATCTAGAGAAGTGTGAGTTATTTAAGAAAGAGCTTATCTACTTGGGTTTTGTAGTATCCAAAGGCTCATTAAAGATGGATCCAAGCAAGGTGGAAGCCATCCTAAACTAGCCTACACCAACCACAGCAACAGAGGTAAGGAGTTTTCATGGATTGGCTCAATTCTATAAAAAATTCATCAGGAAATCTAGTGGTATATGTGCGCCGGTTCTAGACACAATCAAGGGTGGTTTGAAAACTAAGTTTGTGCAGACACAAGAAGCTAAGAAAGGGTTTGAGAAACTGAAACAAGAAGTGGCAACTCAACCAATTCTCTTATTACCTAGTTTTGACAAGTTGTTCACCGTTGAATGTGATGCAAGTTGAGTGGCAGTAGGAGTGTTAAGTCAAGAGAGCAAGCCTATAGCCTTATTTAGTGAGAAGCTCAATGAAGCTACGAAGAAATATTCAACCTATGACTTGGAACTTTCTGCTTTGGTTCAGTCACTTAGGAAATGGAGGCATTACCTTCTACCTAAGGAGTTTGTGGTTTTTACTGATAATCAGGCACTTAGTTTTATCAACACTCAAGAGAAGTTGAGTAATAGGCATTTCAAATGGATGGAATACATCCAAGCTTTTACTTTTACCATCAAGCACAAGAAAGGACAAATGAACAAGGTGGCAGATGCATTAAGCAGAAGGTTGTTGACAGTACAAGAGATACAGCTCAAGAGCATTGGCATAGAGAGTTTCAAGGATCTATATGGAGAGGATGAAGACTTTTCAGAGGCCTATAAGGTATGTTCTAACTTTGAGAACCATTTCCATAGCCAATATTCTGAGTATACTTTGCAAAGTGGGTTGTTGTTTAAGGGAAATCAGTAATGTGTTCCAAGAGGGTCAATGAGGGAAAATCTGATTCAGGAAAAGCATAATGGCAGTCTTAGTGGGCATTTTCGCATAAATAAGACTTTAGAGCTAGTGCAAAGATTTTATTATTGGCCTAAGTTGGCAAGAGATGTTAGAAGGTATGTGGAAGAATGTGTTGTGTGTATGAAAGCTAAGGGA
>VDFB02353872.1:0-17195 GCA_007258455.2 Sequoia sempervirens
AAAAAAAAAGCGAATAACATCACACTGATTTTCGCGCAAAAAAAAAAATCACGAGACCATAGCTTGTTGCTTACTATTATTCTTTGGTAGAATTTTTCCAAGCATCCATAGCTTGTTCCAAAGCACCTGTTTTAGGCTTTCAGCCATAGCAGCAAGGCAGTGAACTGTTTGAAAAAATGCCTCAAAGAAATGTGGTCTTATGGTGATGGAATGCCATGATAAATTGCTATGGATTGTAATGGCATTCGATCACCATGAGACCACATTTCTTTGAGGCATTTTTTCAAACAGTTCACTCTCTTGTCTATGCTATTGCTTACTATTATGCTTTGATATATTTTTTCCAAGCTTCTATAGCTTGTTTGAAAAAATGCCTCAAAAAAAATGTGGTCTCATGGTGATGGAATACCATGACAATCCATATAGTAGCAAGGCAGCAATATGGATTGTCATGGCATTCCATCACCACGTGCCCACATTTCTTTGAGGCATTTTTTCAAACAGTTCACTCTCTTGTCTATGCTATTGCTTACTATTATGCTTTGATATATTTTTTTCAAGCATCCATAGCTTGTTCGAGAAAGCATACGTAAATGTAAACAAATCTAATGGCAAGAAAAGAGATTAAGGGTTCTAAAAGTATTTTCAGTCTCAGAAAACTACCAAAAACTCAGACACAGATTTTCGACTTCAGAAATACACAGAATTTCAACTTCCAAATTTAAAGATAATTAATGTGCTGAATGCAGAACATTATTCAATTTCTATGTCTGCATATCATTGAAGGATTCGCTATAAGTATGTTAGGAAACACGTCCTCTAAGAGTCACGTCTCATGAGAGGATGTGTCTCCACGAGTGGAGACACGTCCACTCATGGGACGTGTTCTTTAGAGTGCGGGCTAACATACAGTTAACAATGCGTTAGAATAACACATATACACTAACAGCGAATAACAATCTACATTTCGATTTAGAATATCAAATATGATTCGCAATTTTTATACTCATAAATTCGAATGTTATGTTTTTCAGAAATAACGATAAATGCAATCAGGTATGAAATACGATGGTGCTTGCAGCAATCGATTTCCAGATCTGACCGACGCTATCTTTCAATAACACTCCCTCTTAGCTAGGGAAGATGTATCAAATTGAATAACTAGAGATATCACCTAAACACGTGATATCTAAGACATAATATGATTTCTCAATATTGTCAAGTCACATGACATTCTTCATATCATATCTTATTATGGTATGTGCACTGACATCAAGTCACATGATGTCTACCATAATTCATGGCATATCCATGGATATAAATATCCACCATGATTATCTCTTAAGGATCATAATGATCTACAAATGATATCAAGTCTCATGATATCAATAAGAGACACTATCATGACATGTCCAAAATATCAAGTCACATGATATCTATCATGATAGTTTGATCATTGTAGAGTCGTCACTTTACAATGTCAATTACAAGTGTACATTATTAGAAAGATCGTCACCTTTCAATAATGCATACAAGAAAAATAGGCCCATAAAGTCATGGAGTCACACACATGACAAAAGAGTTTACACATTAAACATCTTTATATATATTAGTACAATTTATAAACAATTTGTATTTCAAACATAAATAACAAATTACATTTCAACCATACCAAGTTTCTTCCTGAAGTGCTCCACCTTGATTCGGGAGAGAGGCTTGGTGAGAATGTCTGCAGTTTGATCATTTGTACTGATATACTTCAATTGAATTACTTTCCTTTCTACCATATCTCTTACATAATGATAGGGGATCTCAATGTGCTTAGATCTATCATGGAAGACAGGATTTACAGAGAGTTTGATACAACTCTGATTATCACAATGAATAATTGTAGGATTCAAGGGCTCACCAAAGAGTCCCACAAGCAATTTACGAGCCAAACTGCTTCTCTTGCTCCCATTGAGGGCTGAAAATGTATTAAAGCCTGTTGAGCTCGTGCAAGAAGATTGTTTTCAAATCCAGGAGATCATAGCCGATCCTAAAGCTGAAGCGACATCCTAATGTGCTTTTTCGATCGGTTACACTTCCAGCCCAATCTGAATCAGAGTACCCATGTAGATCTAGTTGATCATTCTTATAAAGAAGACCATATCCAATAGTGCCTTGAAGATATCTAAAAATATGTTTCACTGCCATTAAGTGAATTTCCTTTGGCTCACACATGAACTGGCTGAGAACATTCATCGCATAGCAAATATTAGGTCTGGTGTTAACCAGATACATCAAGGATCCAATCATCTGTCTGTAAAGGGTTGGATCTGCACACTTGGATTCTGCTGCTGCTTCTTTCAATTTGTGAAGGTTGGTTTCCATAGGTGTAGACATCGGTCTACAGTCAACATTCCAAATCTTTTCAGAATATCAATAGTATACTTTCCTTGGTTTAGTATAATGCCCTCTAATTTCTGCCATACTTCTAAACCTAGGAAGTAGTGTAGAATGCCCAAGTCTTTCATGTCAAATTCAGAAATTAGATCTTGCTTCCCTTGAGCAATGAGGTGATCTTCTCCTGTTATCAGCAGGTCATCAACATATAAAATAATTATTAGTATATCACCTTTGATTACCTTGAAGTAGAGATTGGGTCGGCCTCATTCTTAGAAAATCCTAATCCCAAGAGATAGCTGTCAATTCTTTCAGACCACAGGAGCTGTTTAAGTCCATAAAGAGCTTTCTTCAACCGCATACATGTGAGTCGATTTATGTATCACAAAACCTTCAGGTTGTTCCAGATAGACTTCCTCTTCAATGGTTCCATTCAGGAAGGCAGTCTTCACATCCATTTGATGGATCTTCCACCTTTAGCTCTGATGGCTAACACTGCTCTCACTGATGTGTAACGAGCAACAGGTGCAAATGTTTCTTCGTAATCAATGCCTTCCTTTTGAGAAAAACCTCTTGCCACAAAACGTGCTTTATGTTTTTCTATACTGCCATCAGCAGCATGCTTGATTTTGAAGAGCCATTTGGAAGAGACAACAGATTTCCCTTTTGGTCTAGGCACAACATCCCATACATCATTCTTCAGAATGGACTGATATTCCTCCGTCATTGCATCTTTCCATGCTTGATGTCTGAAGGCTTCTGAAACACTGACAGGTTCGGAGTTTATGATATCGTTCATGAGAGCAACATAGCTAGAGAAACGTTTGGGTCTTTTACTCTCCCTGAACGTTCCTTTGGGTGCTGCATGATTCTCTGCTTCTTTGATCATCTTCTTGGCCCAAAGTGGTCTCTTTCTGCCATTGATATCTGTATTCTCATTTGAAGTGGAAGGAAGTTCAGGTGTCATTTCCTCAAGATGCTCCCTCTGAATCTCAAGAGCAGGTTCCATTTCAGATACTCTAGGGGAAAAGGATTCAGACTCACTAGAACTTCTTGCCCTCTTGACTGCAATGTCTTCTTCAAAGATGACATCTCTGCTCAGTTCAATTTGATCTTGACCGGGTATGAATATCCTGAAGGCTTTGGAGGTTTCACTATATCCCATAAATATCCCTTGCTTTCCGGAAGGTTCAAGTTTGAATCTCTTCTCCTTGGGCACATGAATATAGACGGGACAACCAAAAATCCTAAAGTGACTAATGTCAGGTTTTATGCCAGTGAAGGCTTCTTCAGGAGTTTTGTTGTCAAGATGAGAATGAGGACATCTATTTTGGATGTAGACAGCAGTCCTAGAGGCTTCAGCCCAGAAGGAGGTTTCAATGTTTTGATCAAGCAACATTGCTTTGGCAGCTTCTACAATGGTTCTATTTTTCCTTTCAGCAACCCCATTTTGTTGAGGGTTGTAAGCCACTGTGAACTCCCTCTTAATTCCAGCACTCATGCAGAATTCCTTAAAAGCTTCAGATGTGTATTCTTTCCCATTGTCTGTCCTTAAGGTTTTTATTTTCTTCCCGGAGAAGTTTTCTGTAAGTGCTTTGAACTCTTTGAACCTTTTGAGGATTTCTAATGACTCTTTACACTTGAGGAAATAGATCCAGGTTTTCCTAGAGAAGTCATCTATGAATATGACATAGTAAAGAAATCCTGCTTTAGAAGGTACAGACATAGGTCCACATAAGTCGGAATGAACCAGATCTAACACATTAAGAGTTTTGCTCAAACTAGTGGGAAAGGATCCCTTTGAATTCTTTCCTAAGGCACAACCTTTACAATTTCCTTCATGAGATGATTTTAACTTAGGTAACCCTGTAACAAGTTTTTCCATAGAAGGTAGGGCACGGAAATGAAGGTGTCCTAATCTTCTATGCCAGATTTCATTTGAATCAAAGGTGTTAAGGGTAAGGGCTTGATTGACTTCAGTGCAAAGTTTGTAAAGGTACCCTTGTCTCACACCTATGGTTTGGGCTTTCTTGATTGTTGAGTTTTTAGGCCATGCTAGAACTTTCCCATCCATGAAGGTAACTCTATAACCATTGTCTTCAAGTGCGGAGATGGATATGAGATTCCTCTTTATACCAGGTACAAATAAGACTCCAGTGAGTTGAAGGGAGAGACCAGATTTCAATGTGATGGAACAAGTTCCAACCCCTTTTACTTGATGTGTAGAGTCATCCCCAATTGTTACATCTTCATCAGACTCTTCAGACATAGTGTCTAGGTGTTCTCTAAACCCTGTGATGTGCCTCGAAGAACCACTATCAATTACCCAGTTGTTGAAATTGTTAGATACTTGACTAGATAATGCTGAATAGAACACAAAGTTCTCAGATTCATGATCTGAATTTGACTTTCCTACTTTGGCAAAGGATGCTTGTTGCTTTGTTCTGTCAGGGCATTTCATTGCATAGTGGCCATATTGATCACACCTAAAGCATTGCACTTGAGAAATGTCTTTCTTCTTAGAGGATCCCTTTCCATTGGGATTTCTCTTTCTTTTAAAAGATCCTTTCTTGTAGGAGTTTTTCTTATTCCTTTTATTAGACGATGTGTTGAGTGCATGAATGTCTTCATCTATGTTTTTCTGTTTGTTTTCTTTTGAGGAGAGTCTTGTTTCTTCTTGAAGGCAGTCAGTCCTTAGCCTGTCAAACTTAGGGAGTTTGGATCTTGCACTTATTCCTTGAACAAAAGACTCCCATGAGTTTGGTAGGCCTCCTAGTGCAATTAGAGTTAATTCTTTGCTATCAATCTGATATCCAATTGTGGATAGTTGATCTCTCAGTTCAATAATCCTCATGAAGTACGCATTAATGGACTCTCCTTTGTTTATTTGAGCATTGTTGATTTGCCTTTTTAAAGCAAGAGTCCTGCAGGTGTTGTTAATCTCATAAGTTTTCTCAAGAGATTTGAACATGTGGTATGCAGTTTCATGTTTTGCTAGGATGGGCACTATGTGATCCCTAACTGCATCTACTAGGATTTTCATGGCCTTTTCATTGTTTTCTGTCCATTGAGTTTTCTCAGATTCAGACTTTGGTTCCTCCAAGTTTTCTTTCACAAGTGAATCTAATTTATTTTCTCTAAGGATCATCATGATTCTAAATTTCCATGATGTGAAATTGTCTGCTCCAGCAAGGCGATCTTCAAATCTGATCACACTTGACATTATGAAGAATGTGAGCAAATTCGATTTTTAGAAAATGCGAATTTTCTAGAGCAAACTGATATTAGATCTGTTTGGGATTTGCACAACCTGGCTCTGATACCATGAAAATGTAAACAAATCTAATGGCAAGAAAAGAGATTAAGGGTTCTAAAAGTATTTTCGGTCTCAGAAAACTACCAAAACTCAGACACAGATTTTCGACTTCAGAAATACACAGAATTTCAACTTCCAGATTTAAAGATAATTAATGTGCTGAATGCAGAACATTATTCAATTTCTATGTCTGCATATCATTGAAGGATTCGCTATAAGTATGTTAGGAAACACGTCCTCTAAGAGTCACGTCTCATGAGAGGATGTGTCTCCACGAGTGGAGACACGTCCACTCATGGGACGTGTTCTTTAGAGTGCGGGCTAACATACAGTTAACAATGCGTTAGAATAACACATATACACTAACAGCGAATAACAATCTACATTTCGATTTAGAATATCAAATATGATTCGCAATTTTTATACTCATAAATTCGAATGTTATGTTTTTCAGAAATAACGATAAATGCAATCAGGTATGAAATACGATGGTGCTTGCAGCAATCGATTTCCAGATCTGACCGACGCTATCTTTCAATAACACACCCAATTTGGGCTTTTAGCCATAGCAGCAACGCAGTGAATTGTTTGATAAAATGCTTTGGTAGACATGTATGAAAAATGTGGTAGCATAGACAAGGCAGTGAACTGTTTGAAAAATGTGGTAGCATAGACAAGGAGCTTCATCATCGGAGCTTCTGCCCTCTAGCATGTCATTTGCTAAATTGATTTTTTTGGAACTTTGTACTTAGTTTATAGGTTGACTTTGTACAAAGTCACAAACTATATTGTAATAGACATTTTGACAACTGTCACCATCTGATATTTATGCAGTTGTAGTATGTTTTGTGCAATGTAATCACTAATCAGCGATATGAATATAACCAACGAAAATCTATTCTCTATAATTCATGGATTGAACTCTATATTTTATTTGCTCTCAATGTCTGTATGCTATGGAAATGCCATTAAATTTTAAAAAAAAGTAGTTTTGACTGTTTTTCTTCAATTTTTTGCATTTTTTGTAAATCCATTTTTTCCCGATTTTTTCAAAAAATCCTGAACTTTTGGTTTGCCGATTTTTCCCCAAATGATTAATGCTGCTATGGACTTTAACAACTCATAACAACCAATTACTTGACACCTAAAATACCCACGTGAGTTGTTACTATAACTCACTTTTGTTTCTACATAACACATAATATTATACTTATTTTATGCCTATTATTTATGCATCCTATGATGCAATATTTCCAACCACCTATGTGAACACTAATTCCCAACAGGGTGTCCAGTGTTATTTCAGAATAGTGTTCCCTAGGCAACAAAGACAAAACTAATCAAATAAAGTTACTCAATGTCCAACTGAATTAAATCAATTTAATACAATTTTTCAAATCCAAGGTCGCTAGCAGCATTATCAATGAGCCAATATTAAACTCCATTGATATTGGGGTTGAACAGCCATCAGCCTTCAAGATTGAGGTGAATTCTCTCTCTTTTCCACCAAGTAGATATTGCTTTCAATTTATTCAAAGCAGCATTCAGAAACATTTTCTTTTGTGCGAAGAGAAAAAATAAACTGAGGCAATATAGAGAAATAAGTGTATCTCATATTATAGGTTTATTAAACAACAAAGTGGATTTTAAATAGCAGATAAACAGTGACTATGTTCCAAAGGGTTTCTGGAACAGGGACAGTGGGGGCCAGCAGGATGCATTTCCAGGAAGGCTGCAATGGGAGGCCTTTTTTTAGGGGACAGCAATTAAAAAATTGGGGAAATTTTTAAAATATAAGAAATTTCAATTATTCAGATATAAATATAAGGCATTCATCGTATACATCATAGAAGCATGGCCTTGTGCCCAATGCATGAAATACAAGGCACTAGACCAATGAACATAGGCCTTGGGATATAGTACTTTTCCAGTAATGTATTTGAGATGCACCCTGATCAAACCCTTCCCAAAAATTGCATACCCTGAAGAGTGTCACAAAGCAGTCCACCCTGGATTGTGAGTATCCTAGAGAGGACCCAATCTGCCCTATGTTGACTATTGCAATAATGCAAGCTCCCAGCCAACATGTTGCTGCAAGAAAAATGATCCAAGTCCAAGCTCATCAAAGCCTCCATTACTGTGTGATATGCACCTCTCTAAGGCAACAACCTTGATGGTTTCAGATCTCCATGGCCTGCCTAGTGGTTCAGATACTCCATATGCAAATATCATGGAGTGAACAATGCTATCTTTATGCTTGGAATCAAAGCATGATGCAGGTCTCCTTGCAGAGGAGTCTGTGTTATTTATATTAGCCATTAGGATCAGGACATAGTGATGTAAATTCATACCCTCTTTCAGAATTGATGTTTTTCCACATGTTGGTATAAGTTGATATCCTCTTTCAAAATTGATATCTTTTTGACATGGTGTAAGCTCAAACCTTCTATGTTGCTGTTTTACAGACCTAAGTACCACTGTCAAGGGCTGAAAGATTATGACAATGGCTATAAATGTCAGAATCCTATTAAAACAATGAGGAACTTGACCAGATTCTCAAGCAAACTGACTTCTTTTTTTTAATATGACTTTTCCATACCTGGGCTGTAGGGAAAGGCTGGCCATCCCAGGGATAGCAGCTGTCCACAATTTTTTTAAAGGGGATGAGCCTAGGGAAATTTCTTAGCCATAATGGGGATGGCTGGAATTTCCCAGGGAACAGATCCCTTTGGAACATAGGATAAATCATGAAGATGCAACAAATCTACATTATCTTAAATTCTGACCTCTCCTCATCCTGCTATTCAAATGTAATCCTTGAATAAGGAAATTGATTCATTTCACCATCATGAACCCCAAGACCTACGGCTGAATTTCAATCAGACTTCATTCACTAAATCTTGGAAACCCCCTATAATCTGACCTACTTAAGAAGCAAATACATTTGCGCAAAAACACTAATTAGATAGATACCTTTGCTACTATTTGTAGAAGTAAACAAATAAATATACATATTCACAACTTGGACAAAATAAGTTTATTATAGTGCCATAAACAGCAATTCTCAAATACACTGGAGACTCCAATAGAAGCATATCACATGGACACACATCAAAGCTCTGGGTATCCTAGTTTCGAAGAATTTGATGTGCTTGAAGGGCTGCAGAGGAGCTCTCATTATTTTAACATTAAAATAAACAATAACGCAACCCAGAGACATTAGTTTTCAGAGGAAAAGCATCAAAGATAAAGTTCTATTTTAGTTGCCCAATTAGTTGCACCAGTATTCCAAATGCAAGAGCTGTTTCAAGCTATAGCATGTTAATCTAGTCTTAGCCAGAATCTCCAACTAATCACAACTTTTTCTATTAACTGTAATTTAGAAATATTCAGTATTTCTCCATTTTAAAAATTTATATGATTTAAGAAACGGTGACAATGTCCTCCTTTTTTGTCTTTCATCTGAAATATGCAAATGAAGGTTTTGGGAATACTTTCCAATAAATTACTCTTCATGAGTTTCATAACATTATGTATGAAGCAAGTTCATCTAGGAGTCACCTGGCAGTAATTTGGGGGAAATTCACAGTAAATACCCAGGTTTAAACCTATTGGCTGTGCCCTCTATTGTCTAATTGATTGTTCTGTATCAAATGGTGGTTTCCATTGTTGGCATACAATTCCTTTGCACACAAAATTGAAGAGACTCTGATATTAAATTTGAATGTATATACAATATTCATTAAAAAAGAAAAAGGAAATTGCATGCCAACAAGCCTCTTCATCCTAAAGACAACTCTGTTCTGTCTATAAGTCATAACAGCAAGTTCAGGCTGGCAAGGGCATGGGAATGATGGGTGGGCACAAGCAGGCTGACCAGTAAGCTAGGTTAATCTCTACAAGAACTCTGACCAAAAGCATCAAACTGCCAAAGAGCTGGCAAAGAGGGCTGAGACTAGTTGGGCATGAACGCCGGGGCCATCTTCAATAACATAGCAACACAAGACTTGACAACAAACAGAAGCAATAGAGTCCAAAAAAAATTCAAAACAATTACCTATACATAATATGGGCTCTAAAATCCTAAATAAACACTACCATCATGGATAAATATAGATCACATAAAAAGATAACATAGAAGATCTAATAGAAAGACCTGAAAAAAGTATGGCCCCTAACACCCACCCGAATTGCAAATCAATTGCATACAAAGAACACAAGAAAACATCATGTTGTTGGAATGTGGTCTGGCAGTATGTTGGCACATTTAAAGCAGCAAAGATAACATGGATTCTAATATCAATAACAAAATGTACCGACATGAATAAATGTGGCTGACATAAGCAGATAACAAATGGCCTGATAGCTCAGAGCCTCAAATCTGAAACTTACATCCTACCAGCCACCTGTATCACAACAGTTGCATACAAACAACAACTAAATCATCATGGTTATCGGTTTGTGGATTAGTGATTGGGTTTATCAGGTTATAAACATCAGTGGTGAGTCCCTCAAATTAAAGTGGTCTCCCTGTTACATGTTCATGCATCCCTTAGTATTGTAGCGAAGGCGTTAGCTTTCTAACAAATCAGTAAGAACTCAAAGGGCATGTCTCCAACATCAGAGTGTTCTAGCAGTATGATGGGGCACTAACTTAGTTTAAGCCTGCTGCGTGTTCTCCCAAACAACCCGACCCAATGTTAAAGTGATCTGTGTTAATGTGGATGGGGCAGAGAAGTTGGCTTTCAATGAATCACTAATTGAAATGAAGTACAACTCCATGGTTGGCTTCTTATAAGCTAATGAGAGATCCTGTAGCATGTCGAAATTAGTACAGAAATTTTCTAACCAACCAGCACTACGTGATGTGTTAATGTGGTATTTGTGCTGGTGGTTGCAGATGGGTTGGCTTTCAATGAATCACTGCTCCAAAGGTAGTATGACCGCATGACCAGCTTCTTTGCTAAAGCACAATTCCGTACCATGGCGAAGATTCTACAGATATTTTCCAACTAACCAACCAACACTTGTTTGGAATGATCAGGTACTTAGTCCCTAATGTTTGAAGTGGTGGCTATACTAGTAATAGCAAGCAAGTTGGCTTTCGATGAATCCGTGACCTGAAGACAGTAAGTCTATGTGGCTGGTTTCTCAGCCAAAAAGAAAATTTGTAAACGAAAAACATTGTACAGAAATTCTCCAACCAGCCAGCGATTTTGTACTATGACTAGTGCCCCCGACCAGCAGTGAAGTAGTTAGGTTTTCAATGAACCCAAAAGCTGAATATAATTAAAGAGAATTTTTGTACCATTACAAAAATTGAAATGGTTGGCCTTTGATCCATTGAGACAAAAAGGATGAGGAGAAAAATAAACACACTAAAACGTGATAGCTAGATGCAATGGGCAAAAGGGGTCGTCCAACTAAAAACTGTGAAACATACCTTGGAAGGCGAATAGGATCCTCCCCTGCCCTTCCCCTTGCCCTTTCCCCTCCGATCCCGATCACCAACAAAGGAAGCCACCCTGCACAAATTGACTGGTCCTCCTCCACCACAAACCCATCCACTGTCCTGCCAATCCCCAGACATGGCAAAGGCAAATCCCCTCCTCCTTCTCCTCCTCCTCCTCCTCCTCAAATCCTTCAACTCATCTTTCAATGTCCCAATTACACGAGTCCCGCAATTCTCACCAATGCACACCTTTTTCCTCCACTTGTTTTCCTTGTCATAGATCCTGTCAATCAAACAACCCCACATTTTAATTTTTTAAAATAGCTTGAATTAATCGCCCACAACAGATGCGCAATGCAAATAACAATGTCACATTGTCCAATCTAATCCAATCCAAACCGAATAGAAGAATGCCATTAATGATGACAAAACAAGTGGGTCTCAACTATCAACTGCAGATTCACAAACTAAGATTAAAATACCTAAAAATAGCCCGCTATAATCCTACTCGCGCTCCAGACGACTATTTGTAATCTGCAGTCCCGGCCGACGTCTACAAAACCAGAAAACCTTGTAAAACGTGGTCACACGGAGATTGGCTCTGGTTGCTCCTCTATGTGACCACTAGCTTATGACTGGGCCAAAACAATTCAGGACATTATTTTAGAACAAAACTAATTCCACAGACCGGAGCAACAGTTGACCTCGGGATTCTCATTTATATGTGTTTTAACTCTTCAAATTTATTCCTTTTTAATTTACCATAAAAATGGCAATCATCATTTTTTATGTGCAATCGTTGCTGTAATTATGTCGTACGAGGACAGATAATTATTATTATTGGAGGGTTTCTTCCAACAGAACTTGTTTTTTACACTTAAAACTGTAAGTATGTAGTTTTTTCTTAAATATCTGGTAAAAAATAATGGGATATTGGTTTATTGGTAAAGTTGAATGATTTTGTATGAGTCCATCAAAGATCAAGTCTTATTGAATACAAGATCCCAACATTATGATAGATGAGGTCGAGCTCATACCCTGAACTTTAACGAACTAAATATCCTCTAATTCTTAACTTTTAGTCGAAAAATTATAGCCAAAAATATTTTTAATCATAATATATAAACATAAATTTTTAAAATGTATTATAAATTATGTATATAATTACACTCTTTATAATTTATTTTGTAGAGAATAATAGTATATAAAATTGATTAATTAGTGATTGATCTAATTATAGACTAGAGTTCATTGTCATATAACTCTACTTTAAGTATAGATGTTGAATATGTCCACTTTACAAAAGGCAACATTAAAATATTAGTAACCCGCTATTCTATAAAATGGTATATCTTCTAAAGCAAAGGATTCTTTTTCAATCTATAATCCATTGGAAGGACCATGTAATTGATTTGTAATTAATGTGGATAGTAGATCACATTATTTATCAATGTGTTTATTGATTAAATCATTGCTTCATGTGTGAAATTATAGAAGAAGTGTATGTGTATGAATTATATTGTTGATAAGAGTAATTAATAATGAAAGGATGTGTATATCAAAAAGTTGATAGGATAAGACATGCACAAAATAAAGAGAGCATCAATCTTTGAATTGGATAAACTTAAAAAGGGAGAAGATAACACGGGAGTAACTCATCTCCTTCTCGAGCCACTTCTCATGAGTTATTAATAGTTTATTGTCTTTTAGAGATTTTTACAGAAATCTTTTGCACAACCAACAATTTTCAAACACCAAACAAGCCTTACAATCACTCTCATACTTCCTTAATCATGTTATCACTCGTATAAAACTCATAGAATCAATAATAACTCAATTAAACCAATTTGTTAAGAAACACTAAGAGAATTGTCTTCTATTGTTTACCATGGCCTCTCTTTGAGTTATATGAAGTACATGAGTGGCAAGGAAATGTTGAATGGGAATGCAAAGGTATTTGTAACAAAAACCATTACAATTGAAATATTTTAGCTTATTGAAAACCTATAAACTCTATAATTTGTCTTATCAAGGATGTTTTCAATTGTAGTGCAACTCATATCTAATGATTGTCTCCACATACAACAAATTAATTATCATTGATTTTGTCATACCTTATTAGTTTATAAATGACATCAATGGCCTAAATATTTGGCTCAATCCATGCACCTTTGTGTCTCTTCTTACATGGAAAATTATTTATACAACTTAGTTCAATCATATTTCTTGCTAGAATAAGTCACTAAAAGTTTGAAGTACAAGGATGAATCTTCGTGGGAACTTTGAGTGGCTAAATTAATTAAATTCAAAAACTCAAAATTATTCTATTTTTCTAATAATACATTCCAAATTAGAATGATTTTGATATAGACATGAAAACTAGAGAACACATTAAATAAGGTGTAGTACCCTACCTTATTTCTTAGATGCTAACTAACCTTACACAACTTTGCCTCTTAAATGAAACCTTCTATGTTCCCTAAAATTGTTATAACAACCCTTCACTGTTGATTTGGGTTGGGAAATAGACTACAAGAAGTTTCATGTTCAACACTTTTCTCAATTCTCAAAAGAAATGGTTTTTACCACTAGCATTAATCAACTTATTTCCCTTTTATGCACTTACCAAGGAGGTGTCTAATTTTCCTCTAAATAAGCATTGATGATGAAGCTCTTGTCATTATTTCAATAACTTGTTCATGTTGCCTCTCTTATAACAAAGAGCATATCTAAGATACATGTATGAATTGCAAAACACCCCATAGCTCACTATCATCCTACTCATGCTCCACACAATCTTTTTCTAGTCTACGATTTGGTTGGTATCTACATAAACTAGAAGGTATTGTAGGGCATGATCACAAGGAGATTGGCTTTGGTTCCTCCTCAATGCAACCATGAGCTTATGGTTGGGCCAAAAAAAATAGGATAGTATTTTACAACAAAACTAATTACACAATCCTCAATAATAGCTAAGCTCAAGGTTCTCATTTATATTTTTTAATAGTTTGGATTCATTGCTTTTTAATTTACCATAAAAATAATTCTTAGTTATTTGTAATCATTGATTGTAAATATGCCATGTAGGTTGTTTTGGTGATGGCAAGGAGGGTTTCTTCCTAGAGAACTTTTAAAATATTCTTAATAGTGTAAATTTGTTGGTTTTTTAATATTTGTATTAATGGGATAGTAAAAAATAAAATAATTTAAATTAAACTCACACTTCATAATTGAACTCTTTCAATCACTCAATGTAACATCTTCAAAGCCTAGCTTCCAACTCTTTATGGTATCTTGGGTTTATTAGCACAGTTCTTATCCAAACAAAACTTTCTCTTATAATGTTCACTGTTATCACTTCTCACCATAATTCACAACTAATTTTCACTTCTTTATAATTCCTAGCTTAGTTCATTAGTTTACATCATAGTATGACCAATTTTGCACAAAAAAAAATTGGTACTTTCTTTTTCTTGTTGTGCGAGTCTATATAGACATCTAATGATACTTTTTAAATTTAATGCTTTGCCTATTTCATTTCTTTCCATTCTTAGCATAGCTTATTTTCATGATTGAACATTGTATTACAAATTACTTTTAATTTGTTATATACACTAATGTGCATTATTATACATAACATACATACCACAAGTCTCATCTCAATTAATTGTATTTCCCTTCATTTAATATCATGCTTGGTAGTGTTTTAGTCTAGTGCCATTAACATAGTCATTCACTTGATCACCTCATAGGGTCTTTAGTTTCATAGATCTAAAGGATGTTATTTCTTCAATTTTTACATGGTCTAAGTGGCCACATTTTTAAATTTCTTGGTTTCTTAATTATATTGTCATATAATTGTTGGAACAACCAAGATCATAATATAAGAACAAATATTACCTCCACAAGTGAATGATGAGAACAAATAAGCATTTCTATCAAATAAAATAAGACTGTCAAATGTACAATGATCAACCTAGGATTGAACATCTTAACACCCCTCCAAATGTGTAGCACATGTTATCTCATATGAAAAGTGTGAGAGCATGTGTCTCAACCACATGAAGTGAGACAAAAACTAAAAATTCCCTAAGTGGAAACTTAACGAATGTGAATGAATCAACTTAGAAAGAGTGATATGCTAACTAGTTCGATAATGGCCCTATTTAAACTAACACCCTCCTCCATTAAGTGCAATTTAGGGAGGATAAATACAATAATGATGGGTCCCAACTATTAGGCCATATTAGGTACCCATGTATAAATTTCTCATAAATGAAGTGAAGGAGAAAAACTCATAGGAAATAATCCCTCTCTAAAAGAAAAATGATACAATGAAAATGTAAAAGTGAAGAAGATAGAAGATAAAAGGACTTATCATGACCTACCAAGTACTACTTCTATCATAGTGTACAATAAATGTTCCCCCCATAAGAGAGAAAATAGAAAATTTCTATGTGAGCCACCAAAAGATGAGAAGGAAATAACTCCATGCAAAGAAATTCTCCCTCCCAAAACTTAGATGATAAGAGAAACCATGCAAGCTCCCCTTAAAATGTGCCTTGTAGTGTTTGTAGATGCTCAACACTAGATGTTGAAGATGATCCATGAATGTTGAACACCATTTCTCCCCTTGGGAAGAAACAACACCACAAAGACATGCAAGATGACTTCCCATTCCAGATAGGAGTATGTAGGAAGTAAGATAAATCTCTCTAAATTTTGCATGTGATTCAAAGACATGTATGATTTCTTCAAATATTTCTCAAATACATCATTTTAAAGCTAATGTAGAATAGGATCCAAATATGTCTATGTGGGGATAACAACATTGATGTGGCTATCATCAAATAGAAGACGAATTTCCTCGATAGTTTCTTCCAAATTTGTAATGTGGGAATCTATAAATAAGGATGATATATTTGGTAGAAATGCATCCCAATGTGGAAAATATGGTAAACTAATATCAATGTCCTAGTGCATAGAATCGCTATAATCTATGGAGATATCAACACTAGATTCAAATTCATTAATAGGTGATGTATGAGATGAGACCATATTCCTTCCCAAATAAGTTTGATGTCTTACAAGATACCAAAGTGAGACCATATGATGTTTTCGCATGTGGTGGAACTAGATGATCAAGTAAATGAATAACATGATGAAGAAAAAAAATATCTATTTCATCAATTTGACAATGAATACTATCTTTTCTTGTATGCCTTAAACTCTTTAAAATGATTGAAGACTTGTGATTTACTTCTAAGGAAAAATACCCATGTCCTTATTTTGTAATCATCAATTAAAGAAACATAATATAAAAAATTTGAAATTGAAGAAATATTTATAGGATCAAGTACATCAAAATAGATTAAATCCAACACTCCAAAATATTTATGAGAACTAGAGTAAAATTGGACATGATTTTGTTTTTCATATATGCAATGCTCACACAAATCAAATTCACAATTACAATCATTTAACCCCTCAACAAGGTTTTTATTTTTTAAGGTTCTTAAACCCTTCTCACATATATGACCCATCCTTTGGTGCCATAATATTCTTTTCTCTATTGAAAACTTAATCTCCAAAGCATGAGCACTCTTAAGTACCCAAAAAGCACGACCATCAAAAGTAGACATGATGCACCTTTTTGTTGTTGGTTCTAATGGTGAGATGAAGATTTTGTAGATCTTTTCACTATAATAATTTAAGTACTATTACACTAAATTGTGCATATATTTAGTTAAAGTTGAGTGCCAATCCAAACATCCCTAACAAGAACCATAGCTCCTCTAACCATCTTGCATCCTCCACTCAAGAAAAAAACCTGCACATCTGCATCATTAAGTTTACCTATAAAAAGTAGGCTTCGTGCCAAACCTGGTATATGTAGTATAACATTGATCCCCTACTCTTGTCCATCAAGGAATCAAATCAAAACTCTAACATGACGAACAATCTTCAAATGAGAATTATCTCCTAGGTACACCTTCTTGCCATCATATTCTTCATATTTTATAAACCAACTTTAATGTGAGG
>VDFB02353874.1:0-15824 GCA_007258455.2 Sequoia sempervirens
ATTTTCAAACTAGTAGTCTCCTCAGAAATAGTATAAGCAATAGAATTAAGAGACTCCAACATATGATCAATCTGGATTTGGATAGAAACATCCTCACCCTTACTAGAAACACCTCTTATTCTTATATTAGTCCTATTGATCTCATGAAAAAACCATTTAAATAGTTTAAACAAAACATTGGCAGAATCACGGGCCGACCCCAAGACATCAATTTCCTCATTATCAAAATTCTCAATACGCTTACCAATAGCCACATCCTCATTGGGAGTACAAGGAGGAGCTCTCTTCTAAAAAAATATTTACCTTTTCCCACAGGAATGGAGGTCTTTAACATCCGCATGGAGCTAGCAATTTCCTCAGTGATGGCCCTCATTTTTTGCATCCTATCCAAAGCCACACCTCTTTCCCTACCATGTTTCAACAGTGCAACCACAGCACTAGTAGGAGCATCACCATCAACACCACCATTCAAGGTTAAAGGGACACCCTTCTCCAAAAAAGGGTCCCCACTCGGCACTTTATGCTTTTGGCTACCATCATCTCCCTCTTGCACAATTCTAGACACAAGGGGAGGGGAAGAAGCTTCCACATAAAGGTCAAATTTTTCCTTACTCCTCCTAACCATAATCTCCTCCACCTCATCACTACATGTCATGTAGCCTACTTTCTCCCCTAGCTTCTTTCTTCCACTTTTTCCCACACTAGGGGAGATGGGGCCCTCTTCCAGAGAAGCATAAGAATCTGGAACACAATCAACATCATCATCCTTGTCTGACTCTAAATCCTCATTCAAAATGAGCATCCTCCTCCTAGGCTTTTTACTACCCCTTTCATCCCCCAAATCTATCTCATATCCCTCCTGGGGTTTAACAATTTTATCCTGTGGGGCAGCAGGGGTTTTATGAACATCAAGGGCTTGGACATGCTCGTAAATAAGTAAAATCAACCCCACATGCAAGAAAAGGTTCTTAGGGTTTTTTAAATGCTCCTTAATCCCCAAATCTAGCAAAATAAGCAAGTAATAAGGGATAGAAACCCATTATTTTGTGACAGAAATGGTTGAGCAGCAGAAAATGATATGAATTGATCACAGTATACCTTCCTTCCAGAGAAACATACCTCATAATTTCCTCAGCCACATCACACCAAAGCGTTTTCAATGAGCTCCTCTGATAACTAGTGCTCTTAGCCATCCTCAATTCAGCCACTTCATCTTTCTTGAAGAAAATGTTCATCGCAGCATTTGCTTCTTTCTTATCCCTAAAAACCTTCATTCCCGACATGGTAAGGCCAGTAATTTGGGCAATAAATTCTTCATCTAGCACAATATCCCTCCCTTTTAGGTTCACAGAGCTCTCCTTCCATCCTTGAACAAATAATTTTGCAACTTGGGGATTATTGCCATGCAGCTTTTCCATGTATAGAGTAAGGCCACCCTTCTCAAGAACTTCCTAAACCTTTTTCTTCTTCTTCATAGTTTCATAGGACCTCGGCTCTGCCCTGTTTCTATCCCCTCCCATGGCAGAAATTTTGACACACAGAGACCCAATACTCAGCCAAAATCACTTTTGACAAAAGCAAGAACCAAATAAACTAGCCTTGATCAACAGAAGACTCTCGAAACAAAGGCAAAAAATGCCCAGAATCTATGTGAAATCTTCCTCCAGACAAAGATGCAATAATGAACTGCAAGCCTTGTCAAAGCCACTACTTCTAATCAAATCTTGAACAACCTTAGTCATTAATATCAAGCACATGACTAAGGACAACCAGCCTTTCATATGACACAAAGGATTAGCACTCATTATTAATAATGGTGGAGGCCTCAAATGGAATTGGGTCTTTCAAATCCCATATCTTACTCTCACAAACACCATAGTTGGAAAAAAAATCTACCAACTTATTTCCTTCTCTCAAGACATGGGAAATGTAAACATTATCAAAAGAATCGATGATATTAACAGAGTCCTAAACCATGGCCTCAATTTTCCAAGAAGGAGGGGAAACATTCTTCAAATTGTTAATAACATTCAGAGAGTCACCCTCTAGCCAAACCTTCCTATACCATTTTCATTGTGCCAACTTGAGACCATGATAGGCAGTAGTTTCCTTTGCAAAGTGGTTTTTCTAGATTCCCAAAGGGAGTGCCACCGCTGAGACGAGCCTACCATTAGAATTTATGATCACTCCCCCACAACCTGTAGGTCCCAGATTGCCTTTAGCCATGCCATCATAATTAATCTTAACCCAACCATCTGGTGGCACCTTCCACACAACATCATCTCTGAAGGAATTCCTTTTAGAAATAGGGAGATATATATCACATAGTAACTTCCACTTCTGAGGAATTGATATATCAGAGGAGCACAGGTTAATATTTTGACCTGTGTAAAAAGAAGTCTCAAAAATGAAGTTCTCTTTAATAGCCACACTAATCTTATGGGCAACATTTGAAGCCAGAATAGTAGCATTTCTGAAGATTATATTATTAAGTTCCAACCACACCCCCCAAATTACATGAGGCAAAACAAGGGACCATAAAATCTGCAAGGCCGAATTAGAAGAAGGAGCAACCCATTGGAACCATAAATCTTTGACAGATCCTAGGAAGACCCAACGAAGATTCCACAACGAAAGCACATGGTTCTAAATCACTCCAACATAATTGCACCTAATCATCAAATAACAAGTATTTTCCACATCCTTTTCACAAAGAAAGCATCTATTGGGCATAACAAAACCTCTTTTAATCAAGTTATCAGTGGTAAGAATTTTATTCTGACAAAAGAGCCAAAATAAAATATTGATCTTGGGGATCAACCTAGAAGACCAAAAAGAAGCCCAAAAAGGAGGCGGTCGAGTAAAAGAATCACTCATATGAAAATTTGAATCAATAGAAAAAATATTCATAGAGGAAGGTTTCTAAAAAAACTTATCCAGAGAGGGTGTAGCAGGGATATGAACCAAGGAGATAGGTCTATATAAGCCTTCCAAACCTGGATCCACCTTGTGCAACTTCCTCTAGCAACCTCCTTCAATATAATCATCAACAAATCTGCCAAACTATCACAAACAGAGGTCCATAAAGGGATTAGCCCAAGGAACATCCTTAAGAGGCCCATTACCCAGCCAATTATCATCCCATAATAAAATAGTCCTCCCATTGCCCAGCTGCCAAAAGAGGCCCTTAGCAATAAGCCTTCAAGCCTTTAACATATAATTCCAAAGCACAAAACCATTTGGGGGAATAAACTCTTGAGATAAAAAACCTCTAATCCCAACATCACCATACAGGTATTTACTCCACAAAATTTTTGCCCACTCACTTCTAGCCTCCAAAAGGTTCCATAACTGTTTCCCAAATAAGGCTATGTTGAACATTTGAATTTTGCAAATTCCAAGTCCACCAGCCCTTTTAGGCTGACAAACATCATCCCAGGCAAACAGATGAGTTCTTTTCTTATCTTCAACACCGGTCCACAAGAATTTTTTCTCAATTCCCTCTAAAATATCCACAAATTTCCTCGGCATATGAAAAAGACTAAGGTCATAAACCAGAATGTTCTAAAAGGTGAATTTGATCAGTTGCACTTTTCTACCTTGGCTCAACAAATCCCCCTTCCACCCAACCAATTTAGAATTTAATTTATCAATCAAACCCCTCCATAAAGAATCGGGATCCTTAGAGTAGAAACGAATCCCCAAGTAGCAGGCCAGAAGTTCACCAATTTGACATTACAAAATTTGAGTAATCCTATTTTGTCTATCAAGTGGGGTATTAAAAAAGAAAAGCACACTCTTCTGGAGACTAACCTTCTTCCCAAAAGTAGCCTCATACATCTGCAAAATCTGTTTAATATCCTTAGCTTCCTTAATCATAGCTTGCTCAAACAAGAGAGAGTCATCCACAAATTGTTGATGAGAAAAAGCAAGGTTAGTAGAAGATGGAGCTAACCCATAAATAAGACTAGAATTGACAAATCTTTGAATAAGACTTCCCAAAGACTCAACCATAATGATAAAAAAAATGGAGAGATAGAATCCCCTTGCCAAAGGCCCCTAGAGCAATTAAAAAGAGGAGAAGGAGAACCACATATGAGCATGGAAAACCTTAGGGTTGAAATAATTTGATGCACCAAAGCCACAAATCTCTCCCCAAAACCAAAGGACACAAGAATTTTAGACAAAAAACCCCAATCCACTCTGTCATAGGCTTTAAGTAAGTCAAGTTTGATGATAAACCCAGCCTGTTTGTTAACAATAAGAGAATGAATATTCTCATGAACAATAAGAATAGAATCCATAATCTACCTACCAACCACAAAACCATTCTATTGAGGAGAAATGATGAGAGGTGGGATTTTTTGCAACCTCAATGCTAGGATCTTCAAGAAGATCTTATAGATAGAATTACACAAAATAATAGGATGAAACTCCTCAAAGGACGCAGCCCCCATCTTTTTGGGAATCAGAACAATAAAAGAGGAATTCACTTCCTTCAGAAGAGCACCCAAACTGAAAAACTCCTTAGTAGTCACAACATCTTTTGCAATAATTTCCCAGAAAGACTGAAAGAAAAACATGGGAAAGCCATCAGGGCCTGAAGCCTTATTACCTTCCAAGGAGAAAATAGTACACCGAATTTCTTTCGCCAAAGGAATACAAACCAGCTATCAATTCATCTCATCATCCACCAACCATAGAATATCTCTCAAAATATCCTCTTGACAAGCTTGATCAAGCTCTACCTCCACTGACAACAAATGAGTAAAATAGGAGGCCATAGCATTCTGCAAATCAACATCCTTCTCCAAGGCTTGATTATTATAATTAATCAGATTTATCCTATTAGAAGCTTTGTGTTTCAACGTAGACATATGGAAAAACTTAGTATTTCTATCCCCACTTTTCAACCACATGCTTCCAAAATTCTTCCTCCTTAGCAATGATATTATGTAGTTTAGAAAGCAAAAAAATTCCTTCAAAATTAGATCTTGATCATACCTAGATGTCTAAATAAATTATTGAACAAAATTAAGCTCCCAAGAAACCCCTTCCTTTTCCAAGAAAATATGACCAAACGAGGTATGGTTCCATTTCCTAACATTAAGCTTAACATTAGCCAATTTTTTAACCACTCTATACATAGCCGACCCATCGACATTAATACTACACCAATCCTTAATTGAAGTTCCAAGATTCGGATGACATGTCCACATTTTCTCAAACCTAAAAGGAAAGTTCTTCTTACCACCCAACAAGTCCATCGACCGAGCCAAAGGGAAGTGATCTGAACCCACTCTGGTAAGGGCTGAAAGAGAGAAAGAATAGTGGGCCAACCACTCAAGATTCAAAAGAGCACGATCCAACTTAACTTGAATAAGGGCATTCCCAGCATGCCTATTCGACCACATATAGGAAGCCCTTTTCAAATCTAGATCAAGAAGAGTTGAATCATTAATAAACTACATAAGATCAAATCGACTATCATCCACATTTTGCAAACCACCCAACTTATCAACATCATGTAACCGAGTATTGAAATCACCAATAACCAACTAGTTCTCCATGTTATAAGAAGCTTTAAAAGAATCCAGACCTTCCCAAAGCCTTTTTCTCTCCCACTTACAATTAGGAGCATAGATACTAGACAAAGTCCAAGAGAACTTATCATGCAGATGGAAAAAGGAAGTGGCCACATGATTACTATCATTCATCATCTCCACCCCTCTGGTAACCCAAAGATTCCAAAAGGTCACTATCCCTCTAGAAGCACCAACCACCTCAGAACAATGCATCCCACAATCCTTAAAGAGCTTGAATTTCAATCTAGAAAGTTATCTATTCCCATTTTAGTTGCTTGAATAAGAACAAGATCAGGATGATGATTTGCTACCAAATTAGCCAAGAGATCATGCTTATGAGGGTGATTTAAACCCCTCATATTCTAGGAGATTATCTTCATGAGGATTTATGGATGGTGGTCTTAGAGCACATCTCTAGTAGAGTTCTTTGCATACCGTCAGCAATATCAATCCAACTCACCTTCTCCCTAGTCGCATTAGCAGCAGGCTGGCCTCTACCCCTCGGTTCAGACCAATAGTCTGACCTTTGTCTATTCCACATCACAACTCCTAGTGAAGGAGAATGTTTCTTCCTATTCTGGCCACAAACTTAAGTATAGGGAAAATTATCTTCTTCCTCCAACTCCTCAACCTCCTTAACATCATGATTTAACTCCAGTCCCTCAATATTTGACATCATACTAAGAAAAATCCCCCCCCCATGGGGAGAACTAGCAACAACTAATGCA
Organism: Sequoia sempervirens; assembly: GCA_007258455.2. NCBI lineage: Eukaryota > Viridiplantae > Streptophyta > Pinopsida > Cupressales > Cupressaceae > Sequoia > Sequoia sempervirens. The sequence continues at coordinate 6,314 of VDFB02353874.1, forward strand.
TAAGGATTTTCCTCAGACACCACAAATTTGTTATCAAAAAAACCAGGGCACAAGCATAACTTAACATTAAGGCCCACATCCTAAAACATTTCTCCCTAGGTAGGTTGACCAACCAACACCTGTTCTCCCTCATCCAAAATCATCTCCTCCAAAGTTACCATAGGGGGCTCACCAACAGGCACCTCCATCTGGGTAGGTGGGTCTGCCACCACCTCCTGAGCAAGAACCAAATCTACTTCTTTAATGGGAGGTTTCTCCACCTCCTTCCATTGTTTAGCTATTTGCTTAGGAACTTTAAGAGGACACTTTTTTACAATAAAAGCAAGCAAAGGGATTCATCTGAAATTCAACCAACTACTCCCACACCCCCAAATTAGAATTGATCTTAACCAGAGCAGGTGGGTTTGCTGATTGCTCAACATTCACACAAAATCTAGGATAAACTAGTTGTTTCCTAGAAGCAGTCATTTGGTCAATTGACAGCAAATAACCAAATGTATTGGAAATCCCTTTAAACACCTCCTCATCCCAAAACTCCAATGGGAGGCTGGGCAATCTAACCCAAGCCAGAGCAGCCGAGAAGGAGTACAAGTCTGGATTAAATCTCATCCCCCACTTCTTAAGCATCAACAAGCACTTTCCAAGGAACCAAGGGCCACAGTGCCAACACCAGATCTTCCTCACAACTGAAGGAGAAAGAGAAGAAACCTTTAGCCATAGCAGCCACATCAACTTGTCCCTTAGGTTTCCAACAATTAACAGTAAACTTACGGATCAGCTCAATGTGAGGCTGAGGACCAACAAATTTACCCAACAACGCAAATTCCATATTTGACATTTTTTATCAACAATACAGTTTGGGACCGAAATAGAGTACTCCACATTCTTTTTATTTGCAACAAAGGGCACCAGAGGGGAGGTACCTTTTCCTTTAGGGTTAGCGCCAAACAAATTTGACTAGACCTTGTCAGACTCAAAACCCTCAACATTAGGAGTCCCATCACTTCCATTCAAAGACAGGTGGTTCCCTAACTTTTTAGAGCCAAGTATCACTTTTTTAGAGCTAGGCACCGGGCAATGCGATGAACACACACTCTTCGAAGCCTCTTTCCTTTAAAAAAATAACGTTAGCCACAAAAGGGGACCCATGCCTTACCTCGGGTGACCCAAGGCTCTTCCTAATTTCCTGCCTCATCCAAATTTTGTGGCCTCCACCACCATCCCCACCGCCAAAGGAGCTACCCGCATAAAAGGTGGGATCATCATGGAAAAAAATAGGCCCTTATGGTGCACCAAAACTGTTAGGAAACTTGATGTAAAAAATTTGAATAAATTATCCATATTATTTAAAAAATTTTAAGAATAGAATCTTAGAAAATTTAATTTAGTTTCTGTAAACTACTAGGTTTATTTAAAATAAATAAAATCTATACTGGTGAAAATTTGAAATTCTAATGAAAGTATTTAAATTTCAGTGAAAAAAATAAGAAGTAGGTGTCCGACCACCCTTAACCATAATAAAATGATAATATTTTTTATAAGATTTTATATATAAGTAGAGGGACTCCATGTTTGGATGTGATGCATTTTTATAATTTTTTCCAAGTAAATACTAATATGAATTTTTATTTTCATAAATCTTAAAAATATAAAATGAAAATAAAAAAGACAGAATAGAAATTATATGAACCAAACCCACTACAAAAAATAAACCAGCTTTTAATATATTATCAAAAGTTAAAAACATTCAGATCAAAATAAAACATAAAAATAAATAAAAGAGATGAATAGAAATTATATGAACCAAACCTAACACAAAAATAAATCATCTCAATACATCAATTAACAATTAGAGAGGTATACAATTATTATTTATGGGGTATCTAAATAAACAGGTAAAAAATAATGGGTATCTCAATAAATCAATAATTACTATTGAGATGAATAGAAATTACTATGGGCAATAAACACCAATAATTAAAAATAAAATTGTCAATAAATTGTAATCGATGTGAAAATTATATATATTAAAAAATATTAATGCGGTTAATATTTCCTACAATGAATTGCTAGCGGTGAATTTTAGTTGGTGATGAATTTGTCATGGCGGTGAATTTTTACACGATAAATTGCTGGCAGTGAATTTTCCATCAATGAATTGTTGATGATGAATTTGTTGGATCCCCATTTCTATGTGTATAGGAGTGAATTTGCACCCCTTATGTAAATTACCCTTTTGCATCCCCTCACCTTAGAAAATAAAACCCGAATGTGAAATTCCAGATTTCCCATTCGAAATGCATCCACTTAGCACCTATGTTTTATGTCAATGGGGGAATATTTGTTGGGGACGCAAGAGTGACATGTAGACATTTGTACATCACATTGCCATCCCTGAAAAATACCTACCTCTAGTGTCTATAGGTACATTACTTTCTCCATTAGGCATGAAGCGTAATGTCTCTATGTCAACCGGCTAGCCTAAAAGTGGCTCTTTCCCTCTCATTTTGATCTTGAAATGTCTATCTTGCTAATTCAATCCATCTTTTTAGCATCTCTTTAGCAATTATTGAACACTTGTCCATTCAAATTCATTTTGTTAACACTTTCACAACATTCTTCATTAAGCAATTCCATCCATCTTCCTACACTTTTTCCAACATTGGAGTTGTGACTTGGTATCCTAAGGGACTACTTCTTCATTGTTGTGGAAGTGTAGACCTTACCAAGCTTTTAGCCTCCTCTACATGCTTGAGAGCACCTTGATTTGGAAGGAAATATTGCTTGTCACTTAATGTAGCATAGTGCATTTTTTATCAATTTAGTTTCTTTTCTTTGTTCTCTTTATCGCATTTTCTACTTTGTGGCTTTCTTGCCTATCCATGGAGGTGGAAACACCAAAGTGGGGGTTTGACTAAGGAAAACCCCTAAAAGCCCAACATTTTTCCCTATCTTCGCTATGTGTAGGTGAATGTGCATGTGGAAATTGCTGGAAAACTGGAGCCTCAATGAGATGATCTTTGTCGCCCTTACTTTCATCTACCTTTTTTACCAATTATATAGTTATTTCTCTTTATCATTTTGTTCATTTTCATAAACTTAGCTAGATTGTTAGTAGGCTTTCTATTGTTTTACACTGCACTTCTCACTTTCTAGTCGTACAAATGCCAGTGCACCAAAGAGACGCCAGTGCATCATGCTGTCATCCTTGACCCATGTTGTCCTTGGGTACAGAGCTATCTGGGGTGTAGTTTGAATTCCAGAAACCAACTTGTCTAGCCCCATTTAGGTTTTTGGATATGTAGAGTGACAGAAGCACTTGAGAGTTCTCTTCATTCTTTATCCTTGCCTTAAACACCCTTTAGCTTGAGGTAAGATAAGGCAACACCCACTCTTGGCTCTTCATAACATAGGGCCTTGGTGTGGTTACTCCCCCTACCTTACATTTTGGTGAAACCAATGTGAACAACATTTATCCATTTATTTTTGTTCATACTTTTTCCTCGCACCTAGTGACTATTGTAAACTTGAGTGTTGTGGAGGTTTATGAGCATCCCAACCTAGTCCACAACTTTCAAGTACATTGTTAGGAGAAATTTGTGACACCTACCAATGGAAAATTTGAAGGTCACTTCTATTTTCACCTCCAGTTTTTCTACTAGTCTAGCTACTGGCATTACCACTAGTTTTCCTATAGGTTTTACAAACAAGATAGGTTTCATAGACAAGACCACTCATGCTCATACCCCTCCAATTTCCCCTATGGCTTCATCTATGAATGAGGATGATGTTGTGCATATCCCTGTGGAAAACCTTTTGGCATTGGATAACATATTGTTAGACCTTGTAAATCATTTAGAGAAAGCTCTAAACATGGCTAGATCCACTACACTTGCTAGCAAGGTGAGGAATCTATTAAGAAAGGATCAAACATGCATATATTTCTTAGTTCTTACATTTCCTTACTAATCTAACTGAAGCCTATATCCCCTTGTATAAGACTAGATCAGGTACTACCCTGGGAGAGGTACTTGATTCATATGAGAGATAAATAGGCATCTTGATGCCTACAATGTCTATATGCATGGCTGAAATAGAAAATTTGATTAGAATTTCCTATGCTTCTCAAAATCCCCCTACTATCAAGGCAAGTAGTATACCCCTTGGTTTCAGCTTCAACCCTCCTATTGCCCTTGGCAGTGGGGACTTTGGTGGAATGAGTGGTCACAACTTTGGTAGAAGGGGTGGAACTAACAGAGGTGGCTCCGGTGGATGTCACGGTAGTGGCTTCGGAAATGGAGGATGCTCTGGTGGAGGTATTACTAGTGGTGGTGGCTCTAGTGATGGCTCTGGAGGTGGATCTAGTGGTGGTGGTTCTAGAGGTTCCATTGGGCCTTTGTCATCCTCTGACCCTGTTCTAAATGCTCTTCTTCAGAACATGGGTCAAATCCAAAACTAGTTGGTGAGCCTCTCTCAAGCCTCTACCCAACATATCTTCTAGCCTTTCTTCAAACATAGTCCACTTTCCATGGAAATTTTGAATACTCCTTTCCCTCAGGGAATGGAAATTTCTACGTTTGAAAAGTATGTTGGTAAAGGGTATTTGTAGACACATGTGTCAGCCTTCAACACTATGTGTACGGATTTCAAGTCATCACGATGCTTTGATGGTGAAACTCTTCCCCCGATCTCTCAAGGAAACAACACTCGAGTGGTACTCTTCCTTTCCTAATAACTCCATATTCTCATTTGATCAACTCGTCAATCAGTTTCTCTGTTAGTTCAAGGCTAACATCAATCTGAAGATGACCTTCTCGGATCTTGTATTATGTAAGTAGGGAGATAATGAAAAGATAACTGCCTTCATAGCATGATATCAAGCACATTTTTCATCAATCTCGTACCCACTCCTCGACTCTGATGTGAAAATTATGTTCATAGGAAACTTGTAGCAAGCCTGGTGGGAGAAGTTTTCCCTAATGAAATACCCTTCCTTTGCACATCTGTGTGTCGTATTGTGAGAGTATTAGTAAAAGGCAGTTTAGTTCATGGGATATTCCTCACACTCCCATTCAAAAGGAAAGTCTATTGTGTCCATCTCAAGAAAAGGAATGGCTATTGAAAATGTAGTCACCGCAACTAATGATCATGGCCCTAGACACAACCAAAAGTTTACGAAGTTAGCAAAATCTTATTCGTCCATTCAAAAAAAATTATTGAACGATAAGATCATAACTTTGGAAAACCCTCGACCTCTAAAGGAACCTTATCCTGATTGGTATGATGTGAATGCTTTTTTCCAATACCATCATGTCAATGATAATGATACCAAGTGTTGTATGCACCTGCATCATGAGGTATAGGATCATATCGATGATGGTACCATCCATCTCCATGGGAAGAAACAAAATGCAAATAAATTGGTAATGAACACCAATAGTGAGTTGTAGATTTAGATAGACCCATTTCCATCTCATTCTACAAACTTGATTATTGGCCCCTCAAATGCTTCCCCTCAACCATCGATGTATGTTAACATGGTCTTGGTTACTCCTCTCCTATAACCAATAACTACTTTCCAAGATGTGACATTCACCTCACAAAACTTGTCTTTGAATAATAAGCCCTCTCCTCTATACATTCCTACTCACCTCAATGGAAACATTGTGATAGGAGTCCTAGTTGATCCCATGATTCGAGTAAATTTTATTATAGAGGAGACGTTATGGTTAAATTCATTATAGAGGGAGGAATATGAAGAAACTAATTCTACCATACGTACGCATGATGGTCTCTCTCTTAAGCCATATGGTTCTATAACTCTTTTAATCCTAGTGAGACCTAAGGCAATGGATACATCTTTTGACATTATTCTAGAATCTAATCTCTTCAGGGTGAAGTTAGACATCTATGGCTAGCTTCCATTAATGCGTGTTTTAGATTTATTCACAAATGTTTAAACTTCTCCCACAAAGGTGTCATACACACTGTACATGACATTAGATACCACTCATTGGTATCCTATGGGGGTTATTCATTGGATCATTTCCAGACCACCCCAGTCAGTTTGTTTCCTCCTAGAACAGACCTACTTTACCAAAATTACATAAAGTTAAAAACCAGGGGCAAAGGACAGCCGAAAGTGACCCCTTCAATAGTGCAACAACAAGTTTCCTCCTCCTCTTGAAAGGGAAAAGAGAGGCTTTCTTGTCCTTAGGGTTCCACTTTTTCCCCCTTTCTAAAGAGGAGTTTTGGATGGCTACTCCTGGATTCCGCATAAGAAATATGATGATACTTGGTTAGCATAAAGCCAAGATTTAGATATTTGACCTTCCTACTTTTCCCCTAGACCTTGGCCCTACCTACATGGTAGAAGGAAGGGTCCATGTGGGGAATCCTTTATGTTTGAACCTTTACAGCCTCCTACTACTCCTACTCCTAAAGTAGTGAATGGGAAGTGGCCCACTACCGAGGCATTAAAGCTGACTCCCCTTGTTGTTACTCCAACCTCCTCTCAGTCTCTCCCTCCTACTCCCATCTAGGAGGCTACTCTCCACCAAAAATGGCTATGATGGACCATCTAATGGCTGAGCAGGAGCCTTCTGTTCCATCCCATCTCCCAAAGTCACATGAACCATCTTGAAATAGGGGCAATCTATTCTAGGAGGAGGCGGACTGGTAGGCACTGAGAGGAGGGAGTGAGCCACCCTGACCTAAAGGCCTGCCAGTATCAGAGAAAAAATTAAAGAAAATAACATAACAACTAAAACTAATCAGTAGTCCCAGCTCCGACTCTTTTGCTTCCAACTATTTCCACCTCCTGTTGCTTCAGTAATGCTCTTGTGCCTTTACTCTATGCATGTATTCCTGGTACTTCATGAAAATTGGTTTCATTTTTTTTCTTCTTGGAGTCATGGTGATTTGCAGCCTTGTCCTCCATCTTGAAAGCGCATAGTCTGACTCAATAATTGTTTTATAGATTTTATCACTTTCAGCCTTCAATGCGCTCATAAAGGTCTATAAATTACTCAATTTTCTAAATGACTCTACAGGGCCTATCTCTAGATCACCTACCTCATTATTATACACCTCTTTATATTTCTTTGATATGTTTGCAACATCCAATATCTTTTCACCAAACTCATCCATGAGGTCCACTTCGAGGGCATTGAAATTCTCCTTGATCTTCACTACTATGTCAAAATATTTTTCTAACACTATTAATTTCCTTGATATAATCCTCATATATTGACAATTTCCAATCCAAGGAATCAAACCAATTAGGATCAATTTCTTTGGGATCATCTACCAATTTTTCCTTAATCAAGAAAGTGTGCCCCATGGAGAGTAATTCTGCAATTTCCCTAGAAAGCACATATGTGCTACCATGTTATCTTCTAATCTGCTAGAGTTTAGCTACTAGTTCCTTTCTTTTATAAGACACATTAATATAAAATTGAATAAATTTACAAATGTAGAAAATTCCATCTTGGTAAAGCCTTTCTATCCACTCATTGGAAAACTTAGCATAGCCTAAATTTTTCTTGACCTTTTGCATAGTGTTAGAATCAATACCTTGAACATTTGAGCTTGAGGCTTCCCTAGGGGTCAGAGTCACAATTGATCAAATAAAATTTCTTAAAGAAAGAATATGAGACTACAATTGAAGGCTCTCCTTTTTCTGTTCCTTTTCTTTTTTAATTAATGAATTAAAAGAGTAATCAACATGATAGACATCACCTTATAAAGTAGATGGCTCCATATCAACATAAGTAACATTGTAATAGGCCTCTATTATCTCATTTTCATTCAGGTCCTTTATAGGATCAGCAATTTCTAGCAGTTTATGCCCAAAAGTAGAATCAATGACCATCTGTGACACCCTTTTGGCCTTTTTGGGCTTTTGGTGACCTTGTAGCAGCATAGCAACTATATCAACCTCAACTTTCATTGCAAGAAAATTTTTCCTTTTCTTCTCTACTGCTTTCTTTAACCATGTTGGAGAAGAAGCCACAAGCTCGGTGTCTCTACGTTCAACATTTACATTCTCCATTTTCTCAACTAATTGAATAGAAACAAAAGTATCTCATACTGGAGAAGGAGGAACTTCAAAGAATGTGGGAAAAGGATTATCTTCAATTATATGCTAGAAAATACCCACAGAGTCAGTAGGTATCAATTTTTCTGAATGGCTCTTTTCTTAGGTATCGAGGAGGGCATATTATCCTGTTCACAAATTGACTTTAACTTAGCCCCTATGTCTCTTGGATTTTCATCATCTCCTCCTGATTGTGATCCAATGCCAAACAACCTAGTCATTTATTTCTAGATGATATGTTTATGCCAAAGGCTTATACATTCCTTTGTTTATTTCTTTATGAAGCTCTTTACTCTTGAGCAGAACCTGCGCTTTTCTGCCATTTTCCATTTAACCATTCTGAATTTCTTCTCAAAACATGAGCAAAATGAACAATCAAATCTGAGACTTCATCCTCTAACCAGTTAATTCTATACAAGGGCTTAGAAGTAGGGGCCTGATATTTGGGATCAATAATCATCAAATCTTCCTTCACATCTTTTACAATATTAAAGAAGATACCAAAAGTTTGTATCTACTTTAAGTTCAACCTCATAAAACTTCTCCTTTGCACCTCACCTTAATCTATATAGTCTTCCCAAAAATCCTCAATAGCTGGGTGATGTTTATAACTACTAGCTCCATACAAATTATGATTAACATATCCCTTGCTATCAAAATTAGTTCTCATCGGCAAATACTAAAAATTAAACTCATTCAGGGCTTTCTCTACACCCCTAGCAATATTATTACTTTTACAGTAAAATGAAGGCATGGACAATGGAGAAACATACCCCTTCTTTTCCATGTTTAAATATTTAACATTCACAATGACCATTTTCCAGTAAACTTCAAGAAAAACAAAAAAATCACTTGGATAATGAGGCAACATCAATAGAGCCTTCTCAAAACCTCCAATTCTTAGATAACTGAATCTGTTGAACTAAATGTAAAAACTTCCAAATCTCATTACCATGATAGTCTCCTTAGGTTAAACTCAAAGCAATTAAAGCTTTACATCAAGTCTTCTTACAATCTCCATCAAGAATTTGTCATTGATGCGACAATAACTCCTCATTTTGACCTGCTTAGTGAGTTGTGCAAACCTTCTATACATAGGCATGTCCAGCATTTGAGACCCTTGAGGTTCCAACCTTGCCTAGATAGCCTCTTGACTAGCTAAAATCTAAACTAGATATGAGCACATATGGAATGCAATAGTTTTCTAGAAATTTATTAAGGTTTTTGGTACCTCTCCTTTTATGTGCAAGACCCTAGAAGTGTAAGAGAGCCTCCACATTCCAAGAATATTTGGTTCACAAATAATTTGATGAATTTTTTAAGCATACAGGTGTAGTTTGATAAAAGATAACTCCTTATACTCCTCAACAAAATGTGGTGGTAGAAAGAATAAACTAAACCATAATGTAAAAG
>VDFB02353874.1:15924-37186 GCA_007258455.2 Sequoia sempervirens
TCTTGATGCAGAGCCAAGGTGAAGATTAACTCATAACAACCTAATGTCAATTCAAATATTGATGCAAACAAGGTGGAGCAACACAACAACCAACCCAATTTGAATAAATGCATGCAAAGAAACAACCTTCAAAACTTCATTCTCCCAAACTGCCCAAAACAATATCCTTTGCTTTCTAGGTCTCAAAATTCATCCAATGGACCTATCTTTTAGAGAAGGCCATAAAAGGTCCAACACATCATCCATTTAGCATCCACTCAGACCCCAAGTATAATTCCCAACAAATCACATAAGGTTCCCTTGCAACAGTATGGAGTTTCAATAGGCTACCTTGCCCAAAGGCTACTAGATTAGCCCCATTTTACAAAGGAGGTCCCTCTTAAAGACTTTTCTTTTACTCCAAACCAATGGACAGTCATTTGATATGTTCTAAAATAACAAAATCCATGGTTAGTTCCCAGACACAAACATTCTAAAGTGTTGTCTCAGTAAACCCTCCTTTTACATGCTAAAACCCAAGGGTTTATTGAAAGTCATATGAACAAGCCTTTCTAGACCCACACAAAGCATCAAACACCTTCCAAATACCTTGCAAAAATGTAAAAGTTCATTAGATCAACAAGTTCTTCATCATTTTGACAAACCCCACCATCTAGCCTTCAAATTCACAAGGAAAATTGACTTTTCCAACCCTAGGCATCACTCCTACTCACTCGAATGAACACATGTGCACAAAATAGACCCCAAAAAATTTAACCCTACCTATTATGATCCATTCCACCAAGTTACAATACCTATAGAAGGTGGAATGGATCTCTTTGTACTCTCAAACCCTTAATTTTTGAGTAACACAGGCAATCTTTGAAAATCTACTCTAAAACCCACAAAACTAAATGGTTAAGCCTCCAATCTGATGGAAATCACAGTAGACTCACTCCACTATCATTCCCAATTCATTTCATATCACAATATTCACCGTACAGACTGTTTATTGCCAACCAAGTTTAGAAAAAGAGGGAGAAACGTGGAAACAAGAAAAGATTTCATTCAAATTTTCAAATGGATTCATGCCAACCTCCCTCCAATGTTTACAAGGCCTTTTTTAAAGGAACTCCTACCTGTAGAACCACCTAAAACCACCTTACTACTTTGACCTTTACATTTCCATATTATAGGTTTTTTCATGTTTATGCCATTGAAGGCTTCATTCCATCATATTGACAACATTTCCAAGACATGGCAACTTCATAAAACTATCAACCTAACATGACTCAAAACACTTCCTAATGGTCTTTTGAGACCTTATTACATCACACTCGTGATTACAAAGAAAAAATTCATCACTTGACCACCTAATGGTCCTAGGTGTCCTTGGTGCTCCTGCAATATACATCCGGCCATGAAAGCTTACCAAGTCTCTTGGAATTCTGCAACACCTTGACCTGCAACAAATATCTGATGATCCTGCTTGTTCCTGCCATTGCTCCCTCTTGCCTTCATCTTCACCTTAGGCTTGGCCTTGTCCTTGCAAAACAATTCCTCTCTTGACTGATCACCTTGAACATGCACCTTCCTGCTCTGTCCTATCATCCATGGCTACATCCAATTGCTCCTAACTTTTTCCATGGTGTCACTTACTTCCAAACAGTCTACTCTCTGTCCTTCTTCTTTTGTTTTTCATCTGCTTCAGGTTCTCCCATCTAGGAGCCATTGCCACAACTGCATACAATTTCCACAATAGTACTCTTACCCATCTAGGACCATCCACTGTCCTAGCCTCATATTTTGCTTTCTTCTCCATTTCATTTGGAGATCCCACTCTCACCTTTCCTCTAGCCTTCACTTGGCCAGTCTTTATAAACATCTCTTCCTTAGTCTCTTCCATCTTTGAGTCATTCAAACACTTTGTATTTTCAATTTCACCTTTTATGGTGACTGCACCTTCTACAAACTTTTCCTTAGACCTTTCCTTTGCTTTTTGCCATTCCACTTGATGCATCACATCCTCTGATCTCTTATCCTCCACTGAACTCTTTTCCAACACTTTATTTTTAGGCTCTTTATCTTCTTGTCCCTTTAGTGGACCACTTATTGCATCTACCATGCTTTCCACACACTTATCTTTATCCTCAAATATCATATATTCTTCCACTAGCCTTTTATCTAGGCTCTTTGCAACTTCCATTTTTATGACCTGCATCAAACTTTTGTTCTTGTCTTTTTTTCTTGCCCCCTACATGGGTTCTTTGCATCTAGACTTTGAATCAAATCTCCCTTTACCTCTATATCTTCTAATTTAAATGTCACTTTTTCTACAATACTTGTTTTCTCCTTGTCTCTCTTTATCTACAAGGGACACAACACTGTCCATATCATTATTTATTTATTCTTGACAAGCCCTTCATGGCTTTCCTCAATCCACCCACACTCTTTTACCTCTGCCTTCTTTCCCTTTGCCTCTGAGATCTTCTCATCATGTGGTCTATTGGAACTGTACAATTCTGATAATTTTACAAGTTGTTTCATACCCTTTAGTTTCCAAATGAGTCCTCATCATAAGAACAAAGGCCTTTCTTCACAACATTTTGCTCATATTTTTCCATGTGGTTCCAAAAAATCCATCTAGTCTTGAATATCTCACTGAATAGTCTATATCGGAAAGAGGTGGTCAAGGTCTCGCTGACCCATAATGTATTCTTCTACTGATATATATTTGTTGTTGTCTATTGGCAAGACTTTTGGAATGTCACACCGATCGGAATTCATCTACAAGCACCTATCGGCAGGACACAGTTCTTGGTCTTGGCGACAGAAAAATCACTTCGAAAAGAAATCTCTCATGGAGATATGTCATAATGAATCCATATATGTCTCACTGACTGGCACGTTTCGGCTAAACCAAAAGTCTTCAGAGTGAGGTCTTGCTGAATGAACTATGTCTTACCGACCGGCGACAGAAAGAACATATCGGTGAGAAATATTTCATCAGAATAAGTCATAGTGACCCATATGTCACACCAATAAAGATATACATTCAATAAGAGTCAAAGCATCGGAGTGAAGTCTTATCAAATTTTCTAAGTCTTGCCGATAAAGCACAGGGATTCTATCAAAATATTATCAGAATGAGGTCATACCATCTTGCCGACCCATATGTTATGCTGAAGCATGGTTCTATCGGTGAGAAAATGATTATGTCTTAGTGACCAGAAAGTATTAAAGGGTGTATATCGGTAAGACAAAGAGATCTATGGAGCATCTCTCTGACTCTAAATTGTCACAGCAACACACAAGGTGAAAGCGATGACTATCGGTGAGACATTGGATGTTGGTATGACTACAGGATGTCTCATCGGATGTGTTCAACAAGTGTTAGTAGAAGCCCGAATACAACTAATGGCCGACTTTTGAATACGAAGCGACGTGTCTTTACAAATACTGATGTATAAATGCTCATTTTCTATTGTAAAAGAGGACAGTAGATAGAATAGAAGATAGGATAGGAAAAAAATTTCACAGAATAGAGACTACGATGTATGATTACAAAATAGAGATATTAATGAGAATCAAGTGATGTGGTAGCATATTTCTGGTGTCAATTGTCTGTTGTGTTCATTGAAAGTATTACTAAAGTTGTCTTCAAGGTTGGTGTTTTATGGTTATTTAAATTGATATAAAAAGTTTATTTTTAGTTTATCAGTGCACATTTGTTGTATCTGTGTGGTTGATTAATTGGTTCTTTCAAGGAAATATTAAATCCTTTTAATTGATCATAGTAATCAGGGAAATTCGTCTGGATCATTAAGAACTTGGTAGTCACAGTCTTGCATGTTTACACAAGTTATAAACTAAAATATATGCCAAACAATTTGAATGTTCTCTAGAAATAAGTTACCCATTTAGATTTCATTTGACTTTGCATACCCAATAAGGCACTAGTCTCTACACGTTTCATCATTTAGTTTCATTCATTTTTTACATATATTAACAGAACATATTAGGTTTTAGTTTTGAATATTGCTATACAATTTATACCAAATTCTAGTTTTATTTGTCCACTCCCATCTGCCATTGTGGGAAAAACATTTCAAGAGAGATAAACACAAGTCAAGTATGCCTCACTCATATAGGTACACCCGCCTAGGTCTGGCAGCACCTGAAGAGTAGAAGGTTCAATTCATTTGGCCTTGTCAGTTACCCTGAAATGTTGTGAAAGCTTGGCAACCTTTCGTGGTTCAAACCTGCGTTTTTGAGAGCTAACATGGTCTTCCATCTTCTTTTTCATCAATTTGTTGCTTTCCATCTTGCCCTATCATTGGACAATCCATCTCTTCCACCATGACCTTACTAGGCCATTCTCGCCTCTTCTCCATCTTGTCTCCACTTATCTTGCCTTTTCCTTGCATTAGGGTCTCTGCCCCAAGGTTCTTCACCTCACATTTCTTTTCATTAGGTCTGCATACCTCTGTTTTGACAGTATTAGACTGTCCTACACCTGTTCCTACCTTTTCTTGACTGAAATCACTCCTTTTCTTGTCTCCAACCTGCTTTGCAAACATGTCTATATCCTTTATAAAGGATTCCCTTTCTCTTATCACTAGAACTCTAACATTTGGTGGAAGAGGAAGAAAGATGACTGGAACTCTAGAGGCCCACCATACTAGATTTTGGTATTGAACCATGAGAGTAGAAGAGAGATCTGATATGATGTATCAAAACATTAAGCATGCATTATTCCAACCAACGGAGAAGGAGATGATTACTTTGCTTCATTTTCATTTACATAAGCATATCAAGGCATGGGAACCAAGAAGACCAAGGATGTCTAGTTTTATGTGGAGGTAATGGATGTGGTCCAAAATTTAGGAGGGTCAAGAAGATCAATGTATGATCTTGATGAAATTGAGGAAGGGACAAGAAAAATAAAATCAATACAGAGTTTCAAGGTTTTTTCAAGCGAGTAAGAGAGCTATGGGAGCAACCTCATCTAAAATATTTTGAACTAGACCTTGATATGTACCATTTAGATAGCTTGGTTTTCATGGAGTTAACCTTGAGAGAGTAGGACTTGGGCAAAAGGAATTTGATATGGCTATTGCTTTCAAAGACTTCAAGAGGGATGTACTTCGCATTGATGCCATTCCTCAATCTTCACTTGATGGCATCAAGGAATGGATGAACTCCATGGCTATAAAATATTATGAAAGCAGAATGAACTTGTACTAGCAGTCAATTTTGAAGACTATTACTGATTATTCAAAGCACATCAACCATGTCGTATAGATGATTAAATACCAAAGACGATTTGTAGCAATGAAAGAGTTTGAAAAGGCAGAGAGAGCTACATTGGTGACTCAGGAGAAAGTTTAGCTTTCAAAAAACAAAGCCAATTAGGCTAGGAGATGTGTGGATCAGGCCAACATTTGGTGGAAGAGGAAGAAAGATGACTGGAACTCTAGAGGCCCACCATACTGGATTTTGATATTCAACCATGAGAGTAGAAGAGAGAGTTGATATCATGTATCAAAACATTAAGCATGCATTCTTCCAACCAACGGAGAAGGAGATGATTACTTTGCTTCATTTTCATTTGCATAACCATATCAAGGCATGGGAACCAAGAAGACCAAGGATGCCGAGTTTTATGTGGAGGTAATGGATGTGGTCCAAAATTTAGGAGGGACAAGAAGGTTGATGTATGATTGGTGCAGGAGCACCATTCAATAGGTTTTGTTCATCAAGGAAAATAAGGAGTAGAATATCATCAATTTACTAAAACTGGCCCAAACTTGTACATTTGAAGGTTTTGAGTCAATAAAAATGGATTTTTGACCCATTCCTCTTTCTGTAGCCTCTGTAACTTCAGGAATGGGTTTGAACTAACATTATTAAGGTGTGGGAATGATGTGCTTATGTTGGGGAGGTCTGAAAGTGAGATGGGTGTGAAACACATGTGTGTAAAAGTGAGTTCTCTTTAAGAAAAATAGTGGTTTTGAAGAGTTAAATTGTGTTTTTGTGTAGGAAAACATTATTTTATGATTGTTTGAGCTTGTGTAGGGTATCATAAACTTGTTTGAGTAATTTATAGGTTGTGGTTAGCTTTGGAAGTATCATTTTCAATAAACCCCTAGGGTTTAGGCTACAATAGAGGGTTTTGTGGTTTACCCATTGTACTGTGGTATAACTGAGATCTAATTGTGGATTTTGAAGTTTTGATACCTTAGAATTGCTGCCCCAAGAGTTGGTAAGGTTTGGAAAATTTTAGAGTATAGACCCTTTGTTCAACTGGATCGATCCCTTAAGGGTCTAAAGGGAAAAATGGCTACAAACTTCAGCATGAGGTTACTCGAACACCATGATGCTTAGAAAATTCTCATCTAATCTAATGGGATCATGTTGAACCCCTCTACAAGAACTTCTCTTGGTTTTTGTTATCTCAAAGTGTTTTTCCCGTGGTGTCCAGATTTCAGTTGATGGAAAAAGTGTCAAATGGAAGCAGTGAAAAATTTCCAAGTGGTGCAACTTTCATTTTGCAAATCGTGCGACCAAATGGACTATTCCAATATGCTTGAATAGGCATGTTTATGCTAGGCATGGTCCTTGTTCACACCCAAACATGCGGAATTGCTCTGAACTATGTTCAACTAGATCGATCCCTTAAGGGTCCGAAGGGAAAAATGACTACAAACTTCAGCATGAGATTATTCAGACACCGTGATTCTTATAAAATTCTCATCTTATCCCATGGGATTGCATTGGGCACATATACAATAACCTCTCTTGTTTTTCGCTATCTCAGAGTGGTTTTCCTCTGGTGTCCAGATTTTAGTTGATGGAAAAAGTGTCAAATGGAAGCAGTGAAAAGTTGCCAAGTGGTGTAACTTTCGTTCTACAACTCATGTGACCAAATGAACTGTTCCAACGTGTCTGAATAGGCATTTTTACGCTAGGAATTGTCCTCTTTTGCACCCAAACATGTGGAATCGCTCTGAACTACGTTCAACCGGATCGATCCCTTAAGGGTCCAAAGGGCAAAATGGCTACAAACTTCAACATGAGGTTACCAAGACACCGTGATGCTTAGAAACTTATCGTCTAATCCTATGAGATCATGTTGGGCCCCTCTACAATAACCTCTCTCGGTTTATGCTATCTCAAAGTGGTTTTTCCATGGTGTCGAAGTTTCAGTTGATGAAAAAAGTGTCAAATGGAAGTAGTGGAAAGTTGCAAAGTGGTGGAACTTTCTTTCTGCAACTCATGTGACCAAACAGACTATTCCAACATATCCAAATAGGTATGTTTACGCTAGGAATGGTCCTCTTTCACACCCAAACACGCAGAATCGCTCCGAGCTACGTTCAACCAGATCAATCCCTTAAGGGTCCAAAGGGAAAAATGGCTGCAAACCTCAGCATGAGGTTATTCAAACACCGTGATGCTTAGAAAATTCTTGTCTAATCTGATGGGATCACGTTGGGCCCTCTACAATAACCTCTCTTAGTTTTTGTTATCTCGAAGTGGTTTTCCCGTGGTGTCCAGATTTCAGTTGATGGAAAAAGTGTCAAATGGAAGCAATGAAAAGTTGCCAAGTGGTGCAACTTTCGTTCTGTAACTCGTGTGACCAAACAGTTCCAACATGTCCGAATAGGCATTTTTACGCTAGGCATGGTCCTCTTTCACACCCAAACATGCAGAATCACTCGAACTTTGTTCAATCGATTGATCCCTTAAGGGTCCAAAGGGAAAAATGGTTGCAAACTTTAGCATGAGGTTATGAGGACACTGCGTGATGCTTAGAAACTTCTCGCCCGATCCTATGGGATCGCGTTGGCCCCTCTACAATAACCTCCGGTTTATGTTATCTCAAAGTGATTTTCCCGTGGTGTCAAATGGAAGTAGTGGAAAGTTGCAAAGTGGTGCAACTTTCGTTCCGCAACTCGTGTGACCAAAAAAACTATTCCAATGCATCTCGAATAGGCATTTTTACACTAGGCATGGTCCTCTTTCACACCCAAACACGCAGAATCAGCTCTGAGCTATGTTCAACCAATCGATCCCTTAAGGGTCCATAGGGAAAAATCGCTGCAAACTTCAGCATGAGGTTACTCGGACACCGTGTTTCTTAGAAACTTCTTGTCTAATCCCATGGGATCGCGTAGGCCCCTCTACAATAAACTCTCTTTTTTGTTATCTCGGAGTGGTTTTCCCGTGGTGTCCAGATTTCAGTTGATGGAAAAAGTGTCAAATGGAAGCAGTGGAAAGTTGCAAAGTGGTGAAACTTTCGTTTTGCAACTCGTGTGACCAAATGGACTATTCCAACACGTTCAAATAGGAATTTTCACACTAGGCATGGTCCTCTTTCTCACCCAAACACTGGTTTGGCCAAAAAATTTTGGAGGGGGGTTCAGTTTTGGGTTCGTTGGTACAAAAAACATGTAAAAACAAAATATATATCTATGCAACCTAGAAGCATGAATTAGGATTAGAATACCACATATCATCATATAAACAACAAAATCACCATAAACTTGAATTTCATTTTAAAAAAAAAAGTTGGCAAAAAAAAAGTGTTTATAACCTGCAAAAAAATGTGAATAAAATCACACTGATTTTCGCATGAAAAAAAACCATGAGACCATAGCTTGTTTCTTACTATTATGCTTTGATAGATTTTTCCAAGCATCCATGGCTTGTTTGGAAGCACCTATTTTAGGATTTTAGCCACTTAGCAGCAAGGAGGTGAACTATTTGATAAAATGCTTTGGTAAACATGTATGAAAATGTGGTAGCATAGACAAGGCAACAAATTGTTTGAAAAAATTCCTCAAAGAAATGTGATCTCATGGTGATGGAATGCATGAAAATCCATAGCTTGTTTGAAAGCACCTATTTTAAAGGCTTTTAGCCATAGTAGCAAGGCAATGAACTGTTTGATAAAATGCTTTGATAGACATGTATGAAAAATGTGTTAGCATAGACAAGGCTGAATTGTTTGAAAAAATGCCTCAAAGAAATGTGGTCTCATGGTGATGGAATGCCATGGCCGAATTCCATGACAAAGAAAATTGCTATGGATTGTCATGGCATTCCACACCATTGAGACCACATTTCTTTGAGGCTTTTATTCAAATAGTTTGCTGCCTTGTCTATGCTATTGCTTATTAAATTATGCTTTGATAGATTTTTTCCAAGCATCCATAGCTTGTTTGGAAGCACCTATTTTAGGCTTTTAGCCATAGCAACAAGGAGGTGAACTGTTTGATAAAATGCTTTGGTAAGCATTAATGAAAATGTGTAGCATTATAAGGCAAAGGCCAGTACATTTGAAAAAATGCCTCAAAGAAATGTGGTCTCTTAATTTGATGGAATGCCATGACAATCATAGCTTGTTTGAAAACACCTATTTTAGGCTTTAGCCATGCTTGACAAAGGCAATGAACTGGCTGATAAGAAATGCGTGGGCATGTATGAAAATGTGTTAGCATAGACAAGGTAGTGGTACATTTTGAAAAAATGCCTCGAAATGTGGTCTCATGGTGATGGAATGGCATGACAAATGCCATGACAAAAGAAAATTGCTATGGATTGTCATGGCATTCCACCGTGAGACCACATTTCTTTGAGGCTTTTATTCAAATGGTTCCTTTGCCCTTGTCTATATTATTATGATAAATTATGCTTTGATAGATTTTTCCAAGCATCCATATCTTGTTGAGGAGGCTTTGTTTTAGGCTTTTAGCCATAGTAGCAAGAATTGAAGCTGTTTGATAAAATGTTTTGGTAAACATGTATGAAAAATGTGGTAGCATAGACAAGGTAGTGAACTGTTTGAAAAAATGCCTCAAAGAAATGTGGTCTCATGGTGATGGAATGCCATGATGAATGCCATGGCAAGCAAATTGCTATGGTTTGTCATGGCATTCCAGCACCATGAGACCACATTTCTTTGAGGCAATTTTTCAACCAGTTTACTGCCTTGTCTATGCTATTGCATACTATTATGCTTTAACAGATTTTTTCCAAGTATCCATAGCTTGTTCAAAATCCCCTATTTTAGGCTTTAGCCATATGGCCGACAGGAGGTGAACTATTTGATAAAATGCTTTGGTAAACATGTATGAAAAATGTGAGTAGCATAGATAAAGGCGTTAGTGAGAGCATTTTGAAAAATCGTCAAGAAATGTGGTCTCATGGTGATGGAATGCCATGGCCAGATGCCATGACAAGAAAATTGCTATGGATTGTCATGTTCCACCACCATTAGAGACACATTTCTTTGAGGCTTTTATTCAAATAGTTAGTTGCCTTGTCTATATTGCTTATTAAATTATTAGCTGATATATTTTTTTAAAGAATCAATATCTTGTTTTGGGCTTACCTATTTTAGGATTTTAGCCATATGAGGTGAAGCTGTTTGATAAAATGCTTTGGTAAACATGTATGAAAAATGTGGTAGCATAGACAAGGCAGCAAACTATTTGAAAAAATGCCTCAAAGAAATGTGGTCTCATGGTGATGGAATGCCATGACAATCCATAGCTTGTTTGAAAGCACCTGTTTTAGGCTTTTAGCCATAGTAGCAAGGAAATGAATTGTTTGATAAAATGCTTTGATAGACATGTATAAAAAATGTGTTAGCATAGACAAGGTAGTGAAATCTTTGAAAAAATGCCTCAAAGAAATGAGGTCTCATGGTGATGGAATTCCATGACAATCAAAATCATTTGATTGTCATGGCATTCCATCACCATGAAACCTCATTTCTTTGAGGCATTTTTTCAAAGAGTTCACTTCCTTGTCTATGATATTGCTTACTATTATGCTTTTGATAGATTTTTTCAAAGCATCCATAGCTTGTTCAAAAGCACTTGTTTTAGGCTTTCGGCCATAGTAACAAGGAAGTGAACTATTTGAAAAAATGCTTTGGTAGACATGTATCAAAAATGTGGTAGTATAGACAAGGCAGTGAATTTTTTGAAAAAAATGCCTCAAAGAAATGTGGTCTCATATAATTCCATGACAAGCAAATGTAATTGCGAGCTGCTCCTAGTTGTTAGTTATGCAATGTGAAGTAATTGCATAACTACTTAGCTTGACTTTGTAAAAACTATATATTGTAATTGAAATTTTGTCATCTATCAGCATCTACTTATTAGTTATGCAATGTGAATCAATGCTTTGAGTTTGAAATATGTGCAATGCAATGTAATCAATGATATGAATATAAAATACAAAAATCTATTTTTTACAATTTATTAGTTAAACTCTTTATTTTATTTGCTCTCTATATCTCTATGCTATGGAAATGCCTTTAATTTTTTTTTACAAAGTTTTTATCTCAGATTGTTCTACTTTTTTTTACCTTTTTTTTTTAAATCTGATTTTTTTTTTTTTGATTTTTCTAGACTTTTTCCGATTTTTTCAAAAAATCTTATACTTTTGGTTTGCCGACTTTTTCCCCAAAATATTTTTTGCTGCTATGGTATAAACACATATCTTTTTGTAATATCAAGGATACTTTTTGAAACTTCCATGCATTGCTAATCTAAAAGGAAAAGTCTTTTTCCTAATCTGTATGCAGCCATGCTTTTGACATTGTCAAAAAGCGCAAATATGGACACCATCGATAAAAAAGATTTGTATTAACCAAATAGCCATGTACACATACATCAATATATGTCAATATAAGTATAAAATATAGTCACAAAATAGCCATATAGGCATACAATGTCAAATATATCCAATACAAGATATGTACAAAATTGTCATGTCTAGGAAAACAACAAAGGGCTCTGGAATAAAAATTCATTTCTCTCCATGCTCTGGAAATAAATTATTTCCCTTTGTTTGGAAATCTGATGGCAATAAGTCTATCTATCATTTCTGTTGTGCTTGAGGAGTACTCTTGTTGCTCCTCCTATAGTTTAGCTCCTGGTGAAGTCTTAACTATTACAAGAAGTAAAGACATTAATATATAGAAATTACATTATAAGAAATGATATATTTAACAAAATAATCACTTAATTCCATCTCATGATCACTCTCCATGATGGAAATATTTGCATGTCGATGCTCAGGCGTGCTCAAGCCCTGTATAAACCATCCAAATAGGAATTAAATTGTGAATCAATAATGGTTTGATTTTTCACTAGAACTAACATCTATAACAACAAATGTAAATTGAAATTTAGTAATTTTCCTCATACCTCCTCTATCAAAGCCATGGAGGATTGTATAGCAGATGAAACACCGATATCCATTTCCCTTGTAACATTTGGAGGTGTTCCCACAACCAACATCTGAAAATAAAACAACAAATTATTAAATCACAAAAAAGTTACAATAGTGAGATCCACGTCATGACTTATAATGTATGAGATCTAATGAACAAAATATTGAATACAAGTATTAAGCTATATATTTTTGGTAGGCCTTGGCACTTTGATTGGAAGACCAAGCATGATGGGGAGAAGAACACATACTCCATTGTGAAGGATGGGAAGATTTACAACCTTTCACCTCTCCTAGAAGAAGACGAGGCAAAGCTTGAAGGGCCTAGTGTTTTGATGGTGAGTGAGAAGGAGTTCATGAAGACCTTGAATGAAGGAGGAGGAAGAGGATTCTTCCTAATTATGAAGCCAAAAAGTGAATCACATCTGCCCACAAAGAAGAAGGAAGATGCACCAAACAAATTCCAAGAGTTGTTGGAAAGGTACAAGGAAATATCGGTGAATGAATTACCTAGTTCCCTACCTCCCATTAGGGATATAAGCCACCACATTGATTTGATTATAGGGGATACATTGCCCAATAAGGCTGCATAAAAGATGACACCTGCTCAAAATGAGGAGATTGCAAGACAAGTGCAAGAGTTGATGGATAAAGGGCTAGTGAGGAAGAGTTTGAGCCCATGTGTTGTTCCTACTATCCTAGCACCAAGGAAGGATGGTAATTGGATGCTTTGTACTGATTCAAGAGCCATTAATAGGATCATGCAATCAGATATAGGTTCTCGATGCCAATAATGGAGGACCTCATGGATTGTCTATCAAGAGCATCTTACTTTTCCAAGATTTGGACTTCTTGTCCTTCTTCTTGCCTTTCTCCTTTGACCTTCCTCTGACAGCAAGAGCCTCCTTCACCATCTCATAATATTTTCTTCTCATCTCTTATGACAACAAAGAACCAACAACATCTTCCATCTTGAAATTGGATGTTGTACTCCCAATAGCCATCACCAGATGATCCCACGAGTCTGGCAAAGAACATAACAGAAGCATACAACGATCCTCTTCTTCAATATTTACACCAATAGATGTTAATTGTGTGAGCAACATGTTAAATGCATTCAAATGATCAGCTACAAACCCTCCTTCCTACATTCTCAAAGAGTAGAGCTTCTTTCTCAAGAATAGCTTATTCGCCAAGGATTTCCCTTGATAAATAGACACTAGTCTTTTCCACAAGAGAGAGGCAGTCTTCTCTTCATGCACATTGAGAAGAACTGAGTCTACCAAATAGAGCCTTATCAACCCCTTCACTTTTCTATCTACAAGGTCCCATTCTTCTTGCTTCATGCCTGTAGGTTTTGTTCCAGACATAGCAAGCCAAAGGTCTCGATCTACTAAGAGATCCTCCATCTTGAGTTTCCACAATTCAAAGTTACTGCCATTGATTTTCTCTATTTCAATCTTCCCAGATGAACTAGACATCTTAATCTGTAAATAGAAGTAACAATCTCTACAAAACTCCCACTGAACAGTATTGACACAAAAAACCCAATGTACCCCCAAGGATAACACAACTAGCCAAGCTCTGATACCACTTGTAAAGAAAATTAGATGCGTAAAACAATTATCCTAACGTCAATACCTCAGGAAAGAATGTAGAAGTACTTTTAAATTTTCAATTACAATCAAGTTACGATGCACTATGAAACAGATTACAGAAACAGAGTATTTGACAATCACACATGAACACCAGATATATGTGGGAAAACCCTTACGGGAGAAAAACCCACCACACCAAGAGAAATCACTTTGTATTACAGTAATCAAAATTACATACAATTCTAGACTTATCTTTCTGGTGTCATTATACAGCAGCATTCATCATGAACCTTCTTTGAACAGAAAAACATCCAAGTTATAGCCTCTACAGATTTTAAATCCTTCACTGATATAGTTTGAATTCTTCACACTTCACTGTTGATCGAACTACTATCCAACCCCCAAGTGTCTGCAACTTGCAACTATATCCATGTCGAATTCTTTTTGTAGAACTTCCTTA
Organism: Sequoia sempervirens; assembly: GCA_007258455.2. Lineage (NCBI taxonomy): Eukaryota > Viridiplantae > Streptophyta > Pinopsida > Cupressales > Cupressaceae > Sequoia > Sequoia sempervirens. The sequence goes on from VDFB02353874.1 coordinate 30,214, forward strand.
TAGAACCGTCGCAACTGACTGTTCCCCTTCAGCTCCTTCTATTCGTCCATGAGAATCCACATTGGATGGTCAACCATTCAATAGAATTCGTATTGTATTGGCATCTCAGTGAGACACTAACTGTGTCTCGCCGATGCCACATTGACCTCATATCGATGTCGCTGAAAGCCTCTGTAGTCGCCAATATATTACATTGAGCTCCAAGAGATACACCGAGACATCATGTAGTTGCCCTGACTTATCACTTTCGCTAGAGGGTCATAGCAAATCACTAAGGTTACACCGAAGTCCCCAAACCTACCGAGCACCAAGTAGAAGTCAGCAAGACTCACATCTATCGCCGAGAGTTCATACCGAACAACTTGAGTTACACCAAGAACATACACCTGTCGGCTAGACAATCGGCTTTCGCTGAGACATCATACCAAGATCCATATGTTTCACCGATGACCAACTATCGCCAAGAGCTACCCTGCTAGCCATCGGCTATCGGCAAGACATTCGCCATCGCTAAGAGGTTTCTCTAATAGCTTTAAGTTACACCGAAGGCTTCCAACACAATGAGCTGTCGGTGAGACATTTAACTCTCGCTAAGACTTCTCACCGAGCTTGCTAAGTCACTCTGATGATCTACCTATCACTCTCTGTCGGTAAGACATTTGTATATCACCCAGACTTCATAACGAAGTCTTAGTATTATATTGATAACTCCCAAGTGTATCCCTGTCGGTATGACATTCACTGTTCACTAAGACGTCTTCCCGAAACATTAGGGTTATCCCGTAGACATCAACACATATACTGTCAGCAAGAGAATAACACTTCACTGAGATATCTTAGCGAGATCCTTTAGTTTCACCAAAGATCATAGTCGCCAAGAGTCTCGTCGATGCACGATTGAATGGCCTGTTAGCCAGAGGTCTCCCGATCACTCTGATGTCATAATGAATACATCATGCTACAACGATAGACTCCATAGTGCAACCTTTTGGCAAGACAATGGCAAGGTCACAGTGACCTATTTAGAAATGAATAAAGCAAACTGCTAGTCGGCCAGACATGGAACCTGTCACACCGACTTGGCACTCATGGAGGTTTCAGCCTGTAATGTTTGAGGCACATATTTCCAATAGTTTATACTAATAATCATGCCTTGACTTTTTTGAATGCACAGGAAAAACTCAATCATAGGCACATTAAGTGGGTAGAGTCTTTGCAAGCCTATAATTTAACAATAAAGCATAAGAAGGGCCAAGAAAATAAGGTGGCAGATGCTCTCAGTAGAACACTTGTAGTGCAAGAGATCCAACTCCAAAGCATGGGGGTTGAAGCATTGAAGGATATGTATCATGAAGATTCAAATTTCAAGGAGGTATACAATGTTTGTGAGAAAAATTTGAATTCTTTTCATGGTGAATTCTCTAACTTTTTATTGTATAATGGTTTGCTCTTCAAAGGAAGCCAATTTTGTGTGCGTAAATGCTCAATGAGGGAGAATGTCATAAAGGAGAAACACAGTGGGAGTCTTGGAGGTCACTTTGACCTTGACAAGACCTTAGAACAAGTTAGGAGATTTTACTATTGGCCAAAGTTGTAGGTGGATGTGAGAAGGTATGTCGAAGGCTGCACAATATGTCAAAGGGCAAAGGGAACTTCATCAAATGCAGGAATCTATCAACCACTGCCCATTCCCAATAGGCCTTCAGAGTGTGTAAGTATTGACTTTGTCTTGGGGTTGCCTAGAACCCAAAAATGTTTTGATAGTATCTTTGTGGTAGTTGATAGATTTAGTAAGATGGAACATTTTCTTCCTTGCAAATGCACCAATGATGCATCTCATATAGCAAGTATCTTCTTTAAGGAGGTTGTTAGGATACATGGACTACCTTTAAGCATTGTTTCTTATAGGGATTCTAAATTCATTGGTCACTTTTGGACGACCTTGTGGAAGAAACTCAAGGCAAAAATCTATCCTTTAGTTCAACATACCATCCACAAATGGATTGAAAAAATGAAGTGGCGAATAGATCATTGGGAAACCTCTTAAGATGCCTTACCAAGGAGCATGGACAAGCTTGGGATCTGATTTTACCTCAGGCTGAATTTTCATATAATGACTCCATGAATAGGAGCATTGGTAGAAGCCCTTTTGAGGTAGTCTATGGCATGCACCCTAGAGGGGTCTATGAACTAAGATATCTACAAGGAGTTGATAGGAGAAGTGCTCAAGGTGAGGACTTTGCTGTTACAATCAGGGATATTCATCAACAAGTGAAGGAAACCCTTCAAAAGAATGTTGAGAAGTATAAGGAAAAGGAAGATTTAAAGAAGAGGAATGCCCAATTCAAGGTTGGAGACTTGGTGATGGCACACTTGAAGAAGGAGAGACTTCCAAAAGGAAATTATACCAAACTCATGATGAAGAAGATAGGACCTTGCAAGGTGGTCTACAAGTTTGGCCAAAATGCTTATGAAATAGAGCTACCTCCTGGGGTGGTAATCTCTCCTATCTTCAACATTTCTGACTTGTATCCTTTCAAAGCTTTTGTGATATGATTGAGTGCTTGGTTACTATCAAACTAATGATATGATTGATGTTGTTACTAAATTTGTTTAAGGTGTATAAGACAAGTTTGGTGACTTTGATGGTTGGATGGATGACTATTATGAAGCCTTTTGAGCAAATTGGTGATTAACCACAAGATGATAATCAAGATTTTGTCGTAGTAGGAGTTTGCAACTTGTAAATAAACTATTGTAGTCAAAATATGGTGAGTACAGTGCTTGATAATGGACTGATAATAGTGAGGCATGGTTTAATTGATTTGTTGCCTTGGTGAATAAATGAAAGGATGAATTGTTCAAGTGTCAATAATCAGGTTTATGCTATTTTTATGGTGGTTGAGAATGATGTGAATCTAATTGATTAATTCAAATTTTTCTTTAATATGGTTTTTGTTTTGAATGAATCAATTGGAATATTGATTAGTGGAATGATGAATGATGGCCTATGGAATGGCTAAGAGAATTTGAGTGGATTTTGGTTGAATGAAAAGTAGATTTATGATGAAATTATATTTGATCTTCTCCTGATTCTATTTGGGATTTAAATCCCTTGAAGAAATGATTTTGATGGTGTTTGTTGGATGCTCTGCATCAGATGTACCCTCATGATTGAGTGTTTTGATCTGATTCTCTGCATCACTAGCTGCCTTGTCTATGCTATTGCTTACTATTATGGTTTCATAGATTTTTTCCAAGCATCCATAGTTTTTCGTGGTGGTGCACCTTTGTAAGCACATGCCTCCATGTGAAGTAATTGCATTGTGTTGCTTATGTTGACTTTCTAAACAACTATATTGTACAGTTGAAATTTTTTCATCTATCAACATCTAGTTATTAGTTATGAAATTTGAAGTACTAATGCTTTGAGTTTGAATGATGTGTAATGCAACATAACCAACAATATGAATATAAACTACACAAATCTATTAAGTAGAATTCATTAGTTAAATTCTCTTTATTCTATTACCTATGTGTACATTTGAGTGAATCCACTAGCACTAGGAGGTGTTTGCTTGAAACCACCAATATTAGCCTATTCAACATCAAAAATAACATGTATTAAAATACCATTCATAAAACAATGCTATTAACATGTAATAAATTTATAATTGTTTACTAGTTACATACCCCATTGATAGGTGTATTGCAGAAATAAGTAGGTGGAGGACCGGTGTATCCAGTCTCAACATTGTGACCCTACAATTTTATTAAAATAATAAAACTAAATTAGTTAATCATGCATTTCAGAATTGAAATTTAATAAATTAAATTCAATGAACATGCTGACTTTTACCTAACTATCAATGCCATATGCACGATGCAAAATGTCAGTTGTCCTCTCCATCCCCGTAGCAACATTCGGATCCTATGTAGCAACATATGGATCCTATGTAGCAACATATGGATCCTGTGTAGTAGCATATAGATCTTGCATAGCAGCATAAGGATCCTGCGTAGTAGCCTCCTGTGTGCCGGTGGGGTCATATGAACAAGTCACCCCGCAAGATTGACACACATGGGTTCGAAGGCCACCACCCGAAGACTCCCCTGGATGGCACTATACAATAGGGCTACTATGATGGATGGCACTCTGGGTCAAAGTGTCGATCGCCTGCAATGTCTCTACGTCAGCACTCTCCTTCGCAACACAAGGCATAACAATGTGCTCACGAGGCAGCCTAGCGAGAGGTCGTCTCCCTTGCCGCACAGGATCTGACTTTGCACCGATCCTATCCTGAGCCGACCCCCCACCTCTCCCCTAGAACTCCCTCATATCAAAATAAATTTGGGATTTGGTTCAATACGAACTCACTTTATAGTTTCCTAAGAAAATATTGGGGGACTTCACAATTATTGTACAGTGGGTAATCAAAGACCAAATACCATCTATCATAAAAATGGTTCCTAATCTCTTAGTGGTAGCACCAATGAATAGGAAACCTCTTTGCATTGAGGGTAAGATTTTGATTTGTTTTAGGGTCAGTGAATAGAAAGCACAAGTCACCTTTAGTAATTTTTAAATGTTTTACTTGTTTGTAGGATAATTTGTCTACATAATATTCCCTGGCTACCTGCCTCCTATCTTGCCATTCTTTCTGTGGTTGAAGCATTTGGATCACTCAACCTAATGATAAGATCCTCAAGTTGTTTTCTATTTTTCTCAATTTCACTCCTCAAATTTTCTTGAGTGCTAGGAGGGTATTGAGTGATTAGTGGGGGAGGTTGATTTTGTTGAGCATTTTCTTGAGGATTTTTTTGAGGATTTTGTTGTTGAGGATTTTCCTCCTCTTCTTGTTGAGGATTTGTAGGATTTTCTACAAATTTAAAAAAAAAATCAAATCTAACCTAAAACAAACAAAATAAATTTCAAACTAAGAAATTCAAAACAAATAGCAAACAATACTTACCTCCCGCACCTCTTTGTCGTCATGGCGCCATATTTGCAAAGCAAATCCAAGTATTGTTGATAAAATTTGTAGAAATCCTTCCTCCTAGAATGTGAGTGCAAAAGTGAGGGTTTTTGGCCGTGGGCAGAGTTGAGAAACAGTAAATAGAAAATGATAGTTTTCACTTTTTTTTTCTTTTAAAACAACATAATGCAAGCGCATTATAACGCACTTGCGTTATCTCTTTCCAAAAAAAAATTTGGCCACAAAAGTGCGACCAACTTCATGCACCCGCCCTAGGTGTCTGTCTAACCACCCTAACCACAATAAAAGGGTTACCTTAGAATAGTGGTTTACACTTTCTAAGAGGAAGGAAAATTCAGATTTTTTCCATTCCTCAAATCAAATGGGTTTGGCCAAACCCATGGTTTGGCCGAACCAGTGAATGCCCGAATTAAAAAATCATATCCAAGTGGGTTCGGTCGAACCTGGGTTCGACCGAACCCCTTCAATATGACAAAAACAAAAAAAAATGATTCATTTTCACACTTTTACTGTGTTCTTTTACCAGTCACTGTCTCCCTGGTGCACGCAGCGAACAGAGTCTGTGACGGCGACCAAACAAGGTTTCTCTCACCGGTGAAAGCAAATTTCCATTCCTCTCTTCAAAGTTCATCATTCCAGTTTGCATATCGACCACTATTGAGCACGAGGTATTTAAAATTTGATTTTTTTAGAGTTCAAAATGCATGTATTTGTTTAATTTCGAAACCCTAAATGCAATTTTTTTAAAATTTGTTGAATTCAAATTGCACTTGTTTGAAAGTTTTTAAAGCATTTTCAATATAGTATTTTTCTTCCCCGTTTTGCATATATTTTTGTCTTGTTAAACACCTTTCAAGAGAAAAATGAATATCAAAACTATCAACTATCTGTTAGGGGATGAGAGGTCTATAATTCAAAACTACACCCATTGAACTTGCATTTATATTTGGCATGTATTTTAACTTGTTCAATTTTTTTAAATCAATCCAAGGGTTTGAGTAAGGAAAAATGAGTTTCCTCCCAAAGTTAGTGCAAAAAAACATTATAATGGCTCTCAACATAGTCTAAAAAATGGAGATAAATAAATTCCTAAAGACTAGAAGTGTAGGGGTCAAGGTCACAAAATAATTTTAAAACTACAAATTTAGGGTCAAACTTGTAGATGAAAATGTAAATTTCATACATGTAGGAGTGAACCATGAAAGTCATAGCTTGGTTTGTTAAGGTGTCATAATATTAAATCTTATAAAAAATCAAGAATCATATCATTGATTATGTAAATTACAATAAAATATCTCCATATAACAAATGAAGCTAAAAACCCTAACCTTCTTTGTCAATTCTATAGTGTGCTTGCTACATGAGTAATTTTTTTTATGAAAACCATGTTTAGGAATGAAAATATCCAATCCCTTATGCTTCTAAACTAAAGTTTGCAATGCTTATGGTTCTTTTGGCCTTATAGATTCTTGAATCATTTTATAATATAAAACCTTCATATAACCTACTTTGGCTCTAATAATTGTAAACCCTTTAGGAATTATAAATTGTTGCATCTTGTCTTGATTTTCCCACCATTGTTATTCCTTTTGAAATTTTTACAAATTAGGCAAATAATCCTTGCACTTATATAGAGGATCCTTAGGTATGTTCTAAAATTATTTAAGGTTAAATGACTTAATCTAAAATAAAGGCATGAATGATCTCTGCAATTGTAACCTTTACTAGTGTTCAAACATATTTGATACCTTAATGGCATGACATAGATGATGTTGTTTGATATTGCTTTATCCATGGATACCCAAATAAAATATGAGATACATCTAAAGAAGAAAGAATATGACATAGAATAAGAACTTCCCTCATCTTTTAGACCAAAAAATTAAGGTAAAATAATGCATCCTATAGTTTCAATCAACATATCATTAGTCAATTTTAAATAAACCCTCAAATATTCATATGCTTGTTGATAAAAT